>JARQOC010001292.1:0-44626 GCA_033576535.1 Allobates femoralis
TCACTCCATGACTCGTCCAGATTTTAGCCGGGGTGCCCTGTATTCGGGGATACATGTTTTTTTCATGGAAACAAAATTGCAATAATATGCAGATTCCGTCTCCATAAAAAAAATCTGTGAATACCTGCATCCCCCCAGATCCAGGGTAAACTGGACACAACTGGACGCACCCACAAGTGAGTCCGGCCCCACTGAAAGTCAATGGGGCCACAAATTGATGCAGGTACATCCAGTGTGTGACAGACACACACTGGTGGTGAAAAATGGCAGTGCAAAACCAGCCCAAAATTATTTGTGTTGAAATGTTTTTATTAACTATTTACAAAATTAATCATCACATAAAAGCTTCATGTACAAAGAATTGAAAGAATACATTGGCACCATTGTACAACATCATGTAACAGATTTTGCAGAAGAAAACAAACAAAACTATATACAATGACATGGAAAAATAACAAAAAAAAATTAAAAAGTAAATAAAATAAAAGTTAAAATCAGATACCCTATATTTTTAAAAGCAAACATAAATATTAAGCAAATTATGTAATCAGAAATGTGAAATTAAGAAATGTACATTAATGAAAGGACCTTATATATGTCGGATATGTTTTGGTTACCGCAATCCATTGTATTTTTTGTTAGCTTGATTCCTAGGTAGGACATACTATCTATATTCCACTGGAAATCAATTTCCGATTGTAAGATACTCAAAAGATCTTGGTCTAAGTTAAAGTGCATGGCCTGGGTTTTGCTCACATTGACTTTGTACATTGATACCTTTGAGAACTCTTTAAAGATCTCCAAGACCTTTTTGACCGAGCCCAGTGGGTCCGTTAGACATAGTAGAATATCATCTGCGAAGAGTGATACTTTGAATTGTCTTTTATTGGCAGCGATGCCCCTAACCCCACCGTCCATTCTAATTTTCTCTGCTAAGGGTTCAATAAAGAAATCGAATAGCGATGGGGAGAGAGGGCACCCATGTCTCGTTCCATTTGAGAGATTGATTTTACATGAGAGAAGACCATTAGTCAGAATTCTTGCAGATGAGTTTGAGTAAAATGACTTTATAAGGTCTAGTACTCTCCCATTGAACCCAAATTTTTGTAATGTTTGTAATAGGTAGCCCCACTAGACTCGGTCAAACGCCCTTTCAGCATCTATTGCAACAAAACCAGTGGGGGTCTTATTTTTTCCTGAGAGGGTGAGTAGGTACAGAATTCTCCTTGTAGCATCTTCTGCATCTCTGTTTGCTATGAAGCCCACTTGGTCCTTGTGAATAAGGTTTGGAAAAATACCTAATATACTTATCTAAAATGGAGTTGTCTTGGCTAGGTAGAATAAACACATATAAGATGCTGGAACTTCCCAAGTCACTTTATATATGCAGAACTGTCTGTGATGAATATTGGTAAGGAATTGCCATATCCCCCATATTCCATATTCCATCCAGAAAGTAATTGATAAGGCACATCTCATTTACAAGGAGATGAGCCCCCACCCTTGCACTGGCAAATGGTAGAGTAATTAGTATGTAGATGAAAGCCGACTGTCCACACAACAGGACTCATCCTTAACTTTGATGTGGTAATCAGGTAGATGTATGCGGCTTCCTCAGGACTGGGGTTATGCCAAAAGGTGACACTTCCAATTTAAGTCTCTTTCTTCCCAGGCAGACTGGAAGGCACCGTGACTATAACCTTAATATTTCATGAGCCGTGCTGTCTATGAACATGGCAAGCGTAGATCCATGATCGTGACGTCTAGGCGGTGACAAGCATGGTATTCACATGAATGTAGGATAACTGTAAGCCATCTAAACAGGATATTGGCTGCTAGGCTGCTACCAAAATAGTCATGTTTCATATCCAGACGAAGATAAAATCATAACTAAAAATATGAAAGTATTATCTTCCGTCTGTGATGCCGATGGACACGGCTAGGGAACATTATAGAATTCGGGTGTCCATATTTCCCCTCAGAGGGGTGGGGGTTGTGAGACATCCCAGAGGTGTGAGATGGGTGGAGACAGGGGCAGCCCATGATGTATAAAACTCATCTGCCCCATCTCCACCTTGTATTTCTTCTGAATGGGCATTTTTCCACCAAGGCCAGAGATTACCCAAGGAACAGATTGGTGCCACGCCGCCCTTGTGGTGCCATCAGCACTAAGGTAACTGCTCACATGTGTATGTAATTCTGTGTATTCCATTCCTCCTTTTATTGGCATATCTGACTGTAATATTTGTAACATCTGAATAATAACTGTAAATATTAATATCTAGTGTACCATTAGGGTGATTAAATATATAAATTTAATCTTGAGTTGCTCTGTTCATCTTGATCACGATTCCCACGTCCGTGTGCTCATATAACGCTACCTGGGTTGGTTTCTGACCCAATATAAGCCCGACCACGGACCGGACTTATATTAAACGAGAAGCTGGTGGAAGCATTTGTGCTTGGGGTTATTCAGGGCCTCTGGCAGTGACGGGGTGGAGGAGATTATATGTGCTTCTAGCTGCGGGCTAGAAGACATATACCACACTCACTGAGAGGTGCCTTAATAAACCAGCACAGGCAAGGCAGCTGTGGCCCTTCTTTATCCTCAGGCAGTTCTCTGACTGACCTGGGTTTAACAGGAGGCGCTGTGGAGCTGCCAGGTTCAGGTCACGATTCACCACACTGTCCCATTACCAATTAAAAAGAAGCTTCTACAGAAGCTCCAAACTCAATTAGCATCATTTGTCTTGGGCAAAACTAAACCCAGTGTGGCAATGTCTACACTAAGCAAAAACAAATTTAACGGAGGACTGGGGATGTCCAATATAAAAGCCTACCATCAAACAACGATCATTAATAACACCCAGAAGTTTTGGAATAAAGATGACAAACTGGCATGGGTTGGCCTTGAAGACTCTTACATTCCAAACACAGATTTCGGAGACCTGGTGGTGGCCTACCTATGCGACTCTAAAAAGCGACTACCCTAGGAGGCCATCACCAGGAACTCAATAATAACATGGAGAAAATTTGAGGCACAATCCAGGAAAGCATATGACACGGAATCAATAGGTTTCCTAAAAATCTAAATACTTTCCGCTTTTTCCCAAGAATACAGCTCAACACCTAGAAAACCAAGGGAATTTGTCTAATCTTAGATATCCTCAACAACGACAATCTAAAACCCTACCTGGCTAAAGAGTTTAAGCTAATAAGGATGAACAAAACACTTGGAAGATAATTGAGAAAATATTCACGAAATCTAGCACTACCTTCCATCTTCCAAGCAACATCATTGCCCTCTTAAAGAAACCAAGTAACCATAATACTTGGAGAACAAAAAATATCTACCAAATCTAGTCTGAAGTCTGAACTACAAATCTCAGAAAATCAACTTTAAGAGAAAATCCAAAAGTCACTGACCATAGTTTATAAAAATATCCCCTGCATCACACTTATTGAAGCCATCTACAAAATTCTGTAAAACATAAGAAATAGGGGTGGGCTCCACCTGATGAAGACAGATATTGCAGTCAAAACATGTTGTGGGAAGTAAGGGGCAATAAAGGTCTGTAATCTTTCCCCCTGGCTAGTGTATGCTTTCTAATGCCTTAGCACTCCTAACAGACCGCTTTGTCTTTCTTACTAACTACTAAATTCTAACATGCTGGTATTTCATGCCCCACAAACTGCACTTAATTCAGATACATCAAACAAATGCTGGAGGAACTGTAACAAAACGGGGGACATAGCCCACATATTCTGGTTATGTCCAAAAATTAAGAAATTCAATCACTTAAACAATCCATCACACAGCTAGATTTAACCCTAACTCCAGAATTAACCCTTCTTCTCTTAAACATTGAAGGAATTCCCAACCATTTTAGACCTATCGTAGTACATCTCCTCCTAGACTGTATTAATCTTGCATCCAAATGGAAAAGCGAAAATATTCCTAATATGTAAGAAGTCACGAACATACTAGCGCTACATAAAACACTAGAGTACTATTACGCCATAAAAAACAACACTCAGACCAAGTACTGCGCTAAATGGGATCCTTAGCCAGAATTCAGTCAATATTCTATATAGCCCTAATGATGTTGAAGAAAAATCAGCCACAACCTAGAAACACAAGTACACAAATAACCCTAGGCCTACAAATCTGGACATTGATATCTCCTCTAACAAACTTATTAGAATTTTTGAGTTTCCAAATCTGCTGTTTTGTCTACACAAGTCAAGTCATGAAATTGTTAATTTATCTGTTACATAGTTAAATGTCATAAATAATTAACCTGTAAGCAATTGGTATAATCAACAAAATACACCATCTGTTATATCAATGTTAACTGATTCAGGAGAAAAAAATATGTAACTCTTCTTAATCTCCAATTTATCTATATGCACGATCTCAAATTGTATAACATTGACATAAAATCAGGACTACCCTTAAACATAGATAATTTCTCAATATAAACTCAAGAAGGTGTCTCTGTAGAATCCCACCAACGCTTGGAACTAGTTACCAATGAAGCAATATAATAAGCATGTAAATCAGGAAGACCTAAATCCACGTTTTAAGAATGTTTTCTGCAAGATTGATTTTGCAACCATAGGTCTCTTTTTGTTCCAACTAAAATCTGACAATTGATTTTGTAACTGTTGGAGATATTTTAGGAACGTGCATTGGAATAGATCGAAGAAGGTATATTATCTTAGAAAGTCAAAAAGTTTATATGCATTAATCCTCCCTAACCAAGATATTTCACTTTTGGACAACTGTGAAATATCCCTTTGTAAGATGGAATATAAATCTGAAACGTTTTTATGAATAATGTTAGAGAACGGCTTGGTAATTTGAATTCCCAAATAAGAAAAATGTGAAGTGTCCCATGAAAAATAAAATTTTATCTTAAAAAGGTCCAGCGACTTAGTATTAATATTAGACTGCAAGACTTGCGTCTTGCCAACATTCATTTTATAAAACGAAACTTTGGAGAAGTCAGCTATAATTTTCTTCTCGCCACGGCAGCACCCACATGAGAGAGGGGATCCGCCCACCAGGACAGGAAACCTACAGATAAAAAGGGGCGGTCCCCCTCGCTCCCTCAGTTTGGTTTCCTGTCCTGATGGGAACCTGCAGCAATAAGGCTTACCTGGGTTCAATCAGCCTCTGTGCGGTATCTTTGAGAACGGCGGGGCCTGGAACTCCAGAAGCAGCGTCGGGAAGTCCGGTTTCCGGCTCTCCCCTCGGCTGACTAGGATGTCACGTTGTCAGCGTTGGGTATCCACCCTGACTCGTGGGAGCGCGGTGCAGTATGGACAACCTGCATTCATCCACGGTGACCAGGGGCAGCTTGGGGGCCCAGAGGTATGTATATGACAGGCCTTTTCCGGGCTGTCTCCTGCGGTGGCAGCACCCGCGCTTCCTGGGGGGGGGCTAGGGCTCTGTGGCGCGGACATTTTGCCGCCGGTTCGCGGGGGGATGGGGGCCGTGCCCAGTGGTGGGCGGGTCCGTGTCTCCCGGTGATGGGGCGGGGTGTTAGCGCGGTAGTGTCCGGGCTCTCTCTGGGGAGTGTGGGGAGCCTGTGGCCGCGGCGGTCGCCTTCGGATCCCTGCGCCGGCTTCCGGGCCGCGCCGGCGCCTGCGCAGTAGCTGGAAGCGCTTCTAACCCGGAAGTAGTGCGATTGCTTCCGGGCGGCCGGGGAGGTGGCCCCAGCACGGGTGATAAGGAACACAGTGCGGCAGCAGCGCCGTTGGTGGTTTGATCCCTGTGATGTCGTCTCCTGGGGCAGAGGGGCTGCAGCAGCCTGACGCTAGCTTACAGCCATCCAGCAAAACTCGTGGTGGCAGTGGACGCAGCAAGGAAGCTGGGTCTGCTGACAGATGTGACCGGAATAAGACAGGTCAACCATCACAGGCTGGTCCTACACCTCCTGAACCGGTCAGTATGCACAACTCACGGGGTGAATGTGTGTGTTCTCTGCGCCTCTGCTGATCTCCTCCCTTTCTATTTTCTTAGGCTAAGAAGGGCAAAAAGCTAAAGCATAAAGAATGCGCTTTGTGTGCACAGCCCCTTCCTGAGGCATATGTGAAGCGTCTGTGTCAAGCCTGTATAAATCAGACCCTGCAGGAGGAGTCCTCTGTTAAAACGATGGACATTCTTCTATGATCCGGGAGGAATTGTTGTCCTTCAGTGAGGTGGCCTTGGCTCGGCCATGTTCCTCCAGGGCTAGGAAGCATGTGTCCCCTGGTGTGTCCTCTCCAGAGGGTAGCCCGGTTAGATCTCAGGGTGTATTTAGGTCCCCGTCGGCTTCTCCTGCTTCTTCTTCCTCATCGGATGATGAGGGAAGGTCCTGTTTTCCCCTGGACAGTGTGGACAATCTTGTCAAGTCTATCCGCCACACTATGGAAGTGCCTGATTCTAGGGAGTCTCGTTCAACACAGGATATCATGTTCACCGGCCTCGCGGAAAAGAAGAGGCGAGCTATCCCTGTGGTGGCGGCTCTCAAAGATCTGGTGTATCGTGAGTGGGATAAGCAGGACAGACGTGGGGCTCTTCCTTCTTCTTCCAAGCGGAGATATCCCTTCGATGATGAGGACTTAGCTACTTGGTCCAAGGTCCCGAAGGTGGATGCTGCGGTGGCCTCCACGTCTAAGCGTTCCACCCTCCCGGTAGAGGATGCAGGGTTGCTGGCCGATCCACTGGACCGGAAAGCCGAGATGTTGCTTAAACGCTCTTGGGAGTCTAGCACAGGGGCCTTTAAACCCGCTATTTCAGCTACATGTACTGCCAGATCCCTGTTGGTCTGGGTAGATCAGCTTGAGGATCAGATTAGGTCAGGGGTTCCCAGGGACCAGTTGCTGTCATCTCTTCCATTGATCCGTGGGGCCTCGGCTTATCTGGCGGATGTGTCTGCTGATTCCTTGCGCCTGGCAGCGCGGTCTGCTGGTCTGACCAACTCGGCTCGTCGGGCCCTATGGCTTAAAGGGTGGAAGGGCGATTCTCAATCCAAGTCCAAGTTGTGTACGCTCCCCTTCCGTGGTGAGTACCTCTTCGGCCCTGACTTGGATGATATTTTAGCTAAGGCAGCTGACCGTAAGAGGGGGTTCCCTAACCCTCCTGTTCCGTCTTATAGGAGAGCCTTCAGGAGACGTCCATTCGGCCAGAAGAGGTCGTATAGGGAGAACCGGGACCGTTGGGAACCCAAGGAGGGTAAACAACGGGGTGCCCTGTTTGGGGGGTCTTCCTCCTTTAAACCTGGAAAAAAGTACCGTTAGGTCGGATCTCCCTGTGGGGGGTAGGTTGTCGATTTTTTCTGATCGTTGGGCTGTTATCTCCTCTAGTCCCTGGATTCTGAGGTTGATTGCCTCCGGTCTTACTCTGGACTTTGCCCGTTCTCCTCCAGATTCGTTTGTCCTTACCTCCCCTCCGTTGCATCATCAGCGTGCCCTGGTCCTGGAAATTCAATCCCTGTTGTCCAAACGTGTTCTTGTTGAGGTTCCGGTGGGCCAGGAAGGAAAGGGGTTTTACTCCTTTGTTTCTGGTATCTAAGCCAGATGGTTCCTTTCGGACCATAATTAATTTAAAGAAATTAAATTCCTTCCTGGCGGTCCGGTCCTTCAAAATGGAATCTATTAATTCCACGATCAAATTATTATTCCCTAGATGTTTCATGGCGGTACTGGACCTCAAGGATGCCTATTATCATGTCGCCATCCACGTCGATTACCAGCAGTTTCTGCGGGTGGCAGTCGTCTGGGAGGGACGGACTAGACATTTCCAATTTACGGCAATGCCTTTTGGTCTTTCCACGGCTCCTCGTGTCTTCACCAAACTAATGTCCGAGGTGATGGCTTTTTTGCGGCACCAGGACACGCTCATTGTGCCGTATTTGGATGACTTTTTGATAGTGGGTAACTCTTTCGAACAGTGTCAGGCCCGTGTGATTCATGTCATCTCATCTTTGCAGGACTTGGGCTGGATCATCAACTGGGGGAAGTCCAGACTAACTCCCGTGACTCATCAATCTTTTCTGGGTCTCCTTCTGGACTCTGTAAGTCAGCTCTGCCTCCTTCCGGAAGACAAGATTTCTCATATCAGGGCTAGGGTCAGCCAGGTTATTGCTCACCCTTCCCTATCATTGCGGGAGGCCATGTCCCTGTTGGGTTCCCTTTCGTCTTGCATCCCGGCAGTTCAATGGGCGCAGTTTCATACGCGGCCATTGCAGCAGGCGGTTTTGCTGGCGGAGGTTGCCTTGCAGGGTCGGCTTCAGGGTCGTCTTACCTTGCCTCCGGACGCTGTGGAATCTCTTACCTGGTGGGTAGACCCGCTTCACCCTTTCAAGGGGGGTTCCCTGGGTAGTTCGGCCTTCTCAGATCCTTCTGACTGATGCCAGTCCAGATGGGTGGGGGGCTCACCTGGGGTCCTGTTTAGCTCAGGGTCAATGGTCGGCGGAGGAATCTTCCGATTCTTCCAACGTACGGGAGTTGAAGGCTATCCACCTTGCTCTCCTTCATTTTCTCCCACAGCTGCGGGGGTCGCACGTCCGGATCTTGTCAGACAACACCACGTCGGTGGCATATATCAACAAGCAGGGAGGTACTCGATCCCGGACGCTGCTGTCTACTGCGATGGCTATCCTCAACCTGGCGGAGGCCAACTTGTTGTCCCTTTCGGCCCTCCATATCCGGGGTGTCGACAACTCAACAGCGGACTTTCTGAGTCGCCATACCCTCCATCAGGGCGAGTGGGCCCTCTGCCGTCGGACCTTCCGGAAGATAGTTGCCTTGTGGGGTCTTCCGGAAATAGATTTGTTTGCAACCAGGGCCAACAGGCAAGTCAGCCGGTTTGCCTCCCTGGATTTCACGGACGAGCCGGAGTTGTTGGATTCCCTCCAGTTCCCTTGGACCTTTCGGCTGGCCTATGCGTTTCCTCCCATGAACTTGCTTCCAGTAGTCATCCGGAAGATCAGGGACGAGGGGGCGAGGGTGATTCTCATTGCCCCATTTTGGCCCAAGAGGCCGTGGTTTTCCTGGCTCAGAGCCATGTCAGTGTCCGACCCGTGGCTGCTTCCTTCTGTTCCAGGCCTGCTCTCTCAGGGTCCTTGCCGTCACCCTCGGATGCAGGGGCTCCACTTGACGGCTTGGAACTTGAAAGGAGCCTGTTAAGATTGCGTGGGTTTTCAGAGCAGCTTATTTCCACCCTTCTCTTGAGTAGGAAGGAGGTTACGACACGGATTTATGCTAGGGTCTGGCGGAAATTTCTTCAGTTCCATACTGCTCCTTTTACTCCACTTGTTCCCATCCCTTCTATTCTGGAGTTTCTTCAGAAAGGTCGGGAGTTGGGGCTTTCAGTCAACACCCTTAAGGTCCATGTTTCGGCCTTGGGGGCATTGTATGGATCAGATGTGGCGGGTGACAGATGGGTGTCGCGGTTTATCGCGGCTTGTGAGCGTAGCACCCCGGTTCATGTTGCTCGGTTGGCCCCGTGGGATTTGGATTTGGTCCTTGACGCCCTGATGGGGCCCCCCTTTGAACCTCTTGAGGCAGCCTCCCTTAGGTCCCTGTCTCTCAAGACGGCTCTGCTAGTGGCCCTTACTTCTGCTAGGCGGGTGGGTGATCTCCAGGCTTTGTCTATAGATCCTCCATTTCTGTCCATCTTGCCAGATAGGCTTGTCTTGAAACCGGATCCTTCCTACCTCCCTAAGGTCGCTTCCCGGTTTCATCGGAGTCAGGAGATTTTCCTCCCTTCCTTTTTTCCTACTCCGGGTTCTCCTGAGGAACAACGGTTTCATACGCTAGATGTCAGGAGATTAGTGTTACACTACCTTGATAGGACTAGGCCCTATCGGCAGAGTAGGGCTCTGTTTGTGTCCTTTCAGGGTCCTCGTCGGGGGTTTGCTGTTACTAAGAGCACGTTGTCTAGATGGATCCGGGATGCCATCTGCTTGGCCTACTCGGTGACGGGACGCAGTTCTCCGGAAGGGGTGCGGGCGCATTCTACTAGGGCTATGGCTTCTTCGCGGGCCGAGCGCGCTGCGGTCTCCATTGAAGCTATTTGTAAGGCTGCCACTTGGTCATTCCCTTCTACCTTTTATTCCCACTATCGTTTGCATTTGTCTTCTGACTCTGATTTGGCTTTCGGGCGATCTGTCCTCAGCACTGTTGTCCCTCCCTAGTCTTGCTCTCTGCAATTCTCTCATGTGGGTGCTGTCGTGGCGAGAAGAAAAGACATGATTACTTACCGGTAATTGTGTTTTATGGAGTCCACGACAGCACCCACTCACTTCCCTCCCTTGTCACGTTATTTGGTGTGTGTGTGTTTAACGCTTGGGCCTTGCCCGGGGTTTCTTGGGTTTGTACTTGTAGTGTTTCTTTGAGATGTGTTATGCTTCTCTTAACTCTGCGGTTCCCCTCATACTCTGTAAACAAACTGAGGGAGCGAGGGGGACCGCCCCTTTTTATCTGTAGGTTTCCTGTCCTGGTGGGCGGATCCCCTCTCTCATGTGGGTGCTGTCGTGGACTCCATAAAACACAATTACCGGTAAGTAATCATGTCTTTCTACTAGGTGACTTGTGGACCATAAAGTGTCCGTCAAGGTGACCAAGAGGTCATCGGCAAACAATGAGGTCTTCAGGTGCCTGCCACTCAAAGGGATTCCCTTAATATCGGGGTTAAGTCTAATTTTTTCAATTAAAGGCTCCAAAAATAGATCGAATAAAATAGGGGAGGAGGACAACCCTGCCTGGTACCATTCGACAATTCAATTTTCTCAGAAAGATAGCTATTAGTTAAGATTCTCACAGAGGGATTGGAGTATAAGGCTAAAACAACATTGTAAGAAGACTCTTGTATACCAAAACGACATAAAGTAATAATGAGGAACCCCCAATGCACCCGATCAAACGCCTTTTCCGCGTCAACTGATAAGGCTAACATCAGCATTCCAGATCTTTCCACATGTGAAATAATATTAATAGCCCTTTGGATTGCATCAGATGTCCCCCTATTCTGGACAAAGCCCTTCTGATCTGGGTGTGCTAGTTTGTCTTTTAATATGACGAAGGATTTGTGAATGAACTCTAGGGCCACCTTTTGGCACAAATCCTTCGTCATATTAAAAGGCTTGTTAAAGAGTCGATTATGACTTTGAGGACAGCTACCGAAAGGTGGCCCTAGAGTTCATTCACTTACTCACTGAAGTAACAATTTGCATATTTTCCAGAGAAGCATTGCGGCTATAAGCTTATTTATCAGTTTATCTGCTTTCTTAAAGCTGGCAGAAAAATTCCTCTCCATGAGGTAAAAAACGAGTTCTACAGACCTATAAAAGTTCCGAAATTCTTCTGAAATTTTCTTGGGATTTTTATACACCACACCATGCTCTCCCTTTATTTGGAAGATTCTGTATTTAACTCTCTGAATCTTAAGTTTTTCAGCAAAGAATTTATTTGGTTTATTCATACATGAATAGTATTTAGATTTGGAAGACTATATCATGTTGTCATATTCCCTTGTTAAAACTGAACTCAACTCAACTCTAATGGCCACTTTACACGCGGCAACAGGAAGATAGAAAATGGCAGGTGTCGGAGACAATTGTACCTTTTACCTTCAAAACACCTTGCAGATACCTGAATTACACGCAGCCACTTCAAGGTGTTTTGAAGGTAAAAGGTACAATTGTCTCCGACACCTGCCGTTTTCTATCTTCCTGTTGCCGCGTGTAAAGTGGCCATAAACTGTAAAAGTTGTCTCTGAGTGTCATCTAAGGGGTCAGAAGCTTGGGAATTCTCCAGGTCTCTGATCTGATCCACAAGAAATTTGGATTTCGCCTCTTTCTCTTTGTTCATCCTAGATTGTAATTGGAAGACAGCACCTCTGACTACAGCTTTGTGTGCTGTCCATTGAGTAGTAACAAAAATATTATCCACATTATTTTCTCTAAAATAGGAATCTATAATTTTCAAGATCTCATCTCTATATTTAGGGTGCAAAAGGAGAAAAGAGTTAGCTCTCCATGATTTATGAGTAGAGGGACTATATCTATTGACAAGTTCAAACAAAATTGCCCAATGGTCAGACCACATTCGTGGGAGGATATCAATTTTCTTAAATCTTTGCAATGTTCTATTGTCTGAAAGAACAAGATCAATTCTAGCCAAAGAAAAATGTGAATTAGAATAATAGGAATACTCCCTTGAGGATGAATGCAAACACCTAAAGACGTCATAAAGATCCTCTTTATGAATCCAAGGGTCCAAAATAATACTTTTCTGTCTGCGTATATTAGTGGTATCTAAAAGCGCATTAGTGATAGCATTGAAATCGCCCAAGAGAATTAAGTCTCCCTGTTGAATTTCTTTAACCAAATCGATACATTTTTTTAAAAACTTAATTTGGCCTTTATTCAGCGAATAAAGATTCACCAATGTGTATAAAGAGTCCTCAAGTCTATAAATCAGTATCTGGAATCTACCTTCCTCATCCGCTATATGTTCTATTTGTTCGAAATTAACCGTAGATTTAATCAAAAATGTCAATCCTGCTTTTTTCTTCACATTAAGGTACTGTCACACACAGAGATATCTCTGGGAGACATTGCTTGCAACTCACTGGTTGCAGTGAAATCATGGACACATTGTTCTATTTGTACACGGCAACAAAATGGAACAATGTGTCCATGACTTCACTGCAACCAGTGAGTTGCAAGCAATGTCTGCACAGATATGTCTGAGTGTGACGGTACCTTTAGAAGCTAAGAGTATATTGGGATATTTTTTATTTTCAAATTTTGGGGAATTATTATTAGCGAATTTAGTCTCCTGAATACCCGCAACATCCACATTTAACTTATTTAATTCTCTCCAGAGCAGAAATCGCTTTTGAGGTGAATTCAGTCCATTTACATTAAGTGATAGACATCTGGTTGTCATAAGGAAAGTAAGTAGCTGTTAATAGATCATGTTGCAACCTTAAAAACTGAAAAGGGGAAAAGGATATCTGAAACTCGATAGTAAAAAAGAAGAAGCCTTCTATATCTTTAGCAAGATAAAACAAAGAAGAAAAAAAAAAAAATTAAAAAAGAAAAATACTATAAGGAGAAGTTCAGCACAAACAGATAGAAAGTCTCCAAGAGGCTCACAAAAATAGGCCTCTAAAAAAACTGAAAAGTTAAAAAAAATTTGGTCCATATGTAACAAGAGATTCATGTAACACCATCACCAGTAAGACGAATCTCTCTTAGAATAACTAAACCTTTTTCTACATCTGAAATAGAAAAGTTTATGTGGTTGAGTTCACCCTTGTCGGGAAATGCCAACGATAGGTAATATCACGCTTTTGAAGCATCTCTGTAATGGGTCCAAGGGCTTTCCGCCTCAGCAAAGTTTCATGTGACAAATCAAGAAAACTTTTAATTTGTCATATGGAGCCGGTAGAGAACCATTTTTCCTTAAATGGTCAGTAAATTGCCCTTTAGAATGGAGAAAACTAAATTGGACTATGACATCACAAGGTAAATCTGCAGAAAGTGTTTTTGGCTTTGGAAGTCTATATGCGGTTTCAAATGAGCACTCGAAGTCAGTAAGATTTGGTAAAGTCTTTTTAACCATCAATTTCACATATTGCAAAATCTCAGAATCCCTAACCTTCTCAGGTATTCCTCTGATTTTCAAGTTCCTCATCCTATCCCTGTCCTCCTTACTTGTCAATCTATCTCTCAGTAAAGTAACCTCCTCTTTTAATCCCCTTTGAATTGTGTTGGCCTGCTTATTTAGAGCAACAACCTCTCTCTCCATTGTTTCCGTTCTAGTTATCAATGTTGTTAAAGTAGATTTTATGTCATCCTTGTCTAGTTTTATTTTAATAGGTAAATTGACTAAAGAGCTCAAAAAGGAATTCCCTGTCCACAGGTTGTCCACAACGTATGTCCAGATCCCAACCTTCTCTAATTTTTTCATATCTCAGTTTCTGTTTTGGAGGACTAGATGCTCGAGGTGATCCACCCCCATCTCTAACATCAATAGAGTGTTCCTCAGACGAACCCAAAGATGTAGGCATGTCAAACTTTTCTCTTTGAAGATTGTCCAAGTGACTCCTATGACATCTCTATCACATTAATGGACATTACCTCTGGAACTCCATGTGCCAAGTGTCACGGGTGGCACGGATGACAGGGTGGAGGCCACGCGCAGACGATCCCAGCGTTTGGCCCATCAGCCATAATGGTGGAGGATGGTCCGTCTCTTTCAGGGGCATTTACCTTCTGTGTTGATGGAGAGAAGGTGTGATGAGATCTCTCTATTATGGGGAGACGGCTGTGGAGGTCTTGCGCTCGGTCTGGTTTTATCCACCAATGTTGTAGGTCACTAGGACCCAGCAGACTCCTTCCACCTTTATAAGGAGGTTCATTACCCTTCCTCGGTGCAGGTGATAGTTCCTTGTGCACACTTTATCCTTGCTCCAGCAGAAGCTGAGATTGTGGAGGTTGCTGTGTTCTGCTGTCAGATAAGTGTTTCCTTTTCCCAAATGTCTGTCTTCCCTGGTGTTTGTCTTTAGTTGATAGTGGAGGGGTCTAGTGAACCTCTCCATCTGATCCTTAGATAAGATAGGTCTAGGATCAGAGAGGGACGAGGTTCGTGGTCGGCGACAGTTGAGGAGACTGTATAGGGACGTTAGGGCAGACAGGGTCAGCTCTAGGAAGTCTAGGGGTCACCGTCTCCTTCTTGTGCCCTTAGCATTAGGGACTCCTGATTATTCCCCCCCCCCGTCGTTATCCTACGCTGGGTGTCTTCCCCACTCCCAGCGTGACATTATCACCTGCCATAACTGTAAGTGAAGGAAGGGGAGGATTTGATTTTCCTTCCTTTCCTTATGGATCCTGTGTCTGCTTTGGCCCAGCAGCTGCAGACCTTGTCTTTGGAGGTTGCGGACCTTCGGTCGGCTCTGCAGGGACCACAACCGCAAAATGGTGTCTTGGGGAATCAAGCAGTGGGTCCGGCCAGACCGGAACCTAAGGTTGCCCTCCCTGACAGGTTTTCAGGAGGCAGAGACAAATTTACTGTGTTCAAAGAGGCCTGTAAATTATACTTTAGGCTTAAGCCGTATTCCACTGGTGATGAGCAGCAGCGGGTAGGAATTATTATATCATTGCTGCAGGGGGATCCCCAATCCTGGGCTTTCTCTCTGCCACAGGACTCTACTTGTCTCCAGTCTGTGGATGGATTTTTTGACGCCTTAGGCCTCATATATGATGACCCTGACCGTGTCTCTTTGGCTGAATCCAAATTGCGCCATCTCCACCAGGGGACTCGGTCGGCGGAATCATATTGTTCTGAGTTCCGCAGGTGGGCTATGGACACAAAGTGGAACGATCCGGCTCTCAGGAGTCATTTTTGCCAGGGTCTTTCAGAAAGACTGAAGGATGCCCTGGCAGTGTATGAGACCCCCCCGTCCCTGGAGGAAGCTATGTCGTTGGCTATTCGCATGGATAGACGCCTCCAGGAGCGGAGGGGTAGACCTCCTGCAACTGGGAGCCCTTCTCATGGTGGTTCCTTGTTGCCGGGTGGTCACTCGGAGGGCGAGTCATTTCTCCCGAGGGGGGAGGAACCTATGCAGCTTGGAGGAGCGGTGGCCTCGAGGCTCTCCTCCGGTGCCTCCCGGGGCAGGGGGAAGGGGGTCTGTTTTTTCTGTGGGAAAGGAGACCATTTTATCGGGGCCTGTCCCTACGCTCCTAAACGGACTAGGGTGCCGGGACCTCATGTGACTATGGGGGGTGTGGAGGTGGTCGAGCGGGAGGTGTGTGTATCCTCCGTTTGTACTTCCCATTTTCTCCTGAGTGCAGAGGTGGCGCTAGAGAGCAAAACGGAAGGCATTTCTGTGTTTGTGGATAGTGGTGCGGGGATCTGCATGGTGGATGCTCGTTTTGTACACGCTCATGGGCTTAACCGCTGTTTATTGTCTCGCCCCATCCGTATCTATGCCATCGACTCAGCCCCTCTTGCTCAGGGTAGTCTCACACATATCGTACATAACATTAAGTTAACGGTTGGATCCCAACATCAGGAGACGTTATCTTGCTATGTCTTAGACGGTCTCCCCGCTCCCATTGTCCTGGGCTTGCCATGGTTGATTAAACATAATCCCGTAGTGGATTGGCAGTCCAGGGACATTGTGGAATGGAGTGATTTTTGTTCGGAGAATTGTTTGGCTACATCCCTTTCGGTGGTATCTGCTGAATCACTGCCCCCATTCCTATCGGAGTATGAGGATGTGTTCTCAGAGAAGGGGTGCCGAGACTTGCCCCCTCATCGGGCATATGATTGCCCTATCAACCTCGTTCCCGGAGCTAAACTGCCCAAAGCTAGGATGTTTACTATATCTGGTCCCGAAAGACAAGCAATGAAGGATTTCATTTCTGAAAGTCTGGAGACGGGACACATTAGGCCCTCCACGTCGCCGGTTGCGGCTGGTTTCTTTTTTGTGAAAAAAAAAGATGGGGGCCTCCGTCCTTGTTTGGATTTTTGGGAATTGAATCGGATTACTGTCCGTGATCCATACCCCCTCCCTCTGATCCCTGATTTATTTAGTCAGGTTGTGGGTGCCAAATGGTTCTCCAAGTTGGATTTGAGGGGGGCCTACAACCTGATTAGGGTCAGAGAGGGGGATGAATGGAAAACTGCGTTTAATACCCCGGACGGCCATTTTGAAAGTCTCGTAATGCCGTTCGGGCTCACTAACGCTTCGGCGGTTTTCCAACATTTTGTCAATGATATTTTCCATCATTTGGTGGGTAGATTTGTAGTTGTTTACTTGGACGATATCTTGATCTATTCTCCCGATATGGAGACGCATCAGTCCCATGTCAAACAGGTGTTGCAGGTCTTACGGGACAACGAACTGTATGCTAAACTCGAGAAATGTGTTTTCGCCGTTCAGGAGGTTCGTTTTTTGGGGTACCTCTTGTCGCCGTTGGGTTTCCGGATGGATCCGGAAAAGGTCCGGGCGGTGCTAGATTGGGAACAGCCGGACAATCTACGGGCATTGCAACGCTTTTTGGGGTTTACCAATTCTTACCGTAAATTTATTAAGAACTATTCGGTACTGGTGACGCCTCTTACGGACATGACTAGGAAGGGGACGGATTTTTCTGAGTGGTCTGATTCTGCTCGCCAGGCTTTTTCCTCCCTGAAGCGTTGTTTTGCTTCCGCGCCTGTTCTTTGTCAGCCCGATCTTTCTCAGCCCTTCATTGTGGAAGTGGATGCGTCTGAGGTGGGGGTGGGGGCTGTGTTGTCGCAGGGCCCTTCGCCTGGGAGATGGGTGCCCTGTGTGTTCTTCTCCAAGAAGTTGTCTTCGGCCGAGAGGAATTATGATGTGGGTAATAGGGAGCTGTTGGCTATTAAATTGGCTTTTGAGGAATGGCGGCACTGGCTGGAGGGGGCTGTCCATCCCATCACGGTTATTACCGACCATAAGAACCTGTCTTACCTTGAGTCCGCCAGGCGTCTCAATCCCCGGCAGGCCAGGTGGTCTTTGTTTTTCACGAGATTTAATTTTACCGTCACCTACCGTCCGGGGGTTCAGAATGTGAAGGCGGATGCATTATCGCGTAGTTTTCCGGGTGGTAGTACTCATGAGAGTCCCGTCCCCATCTTGCAGGAGGGGGTGGTTGTTTCTGCTCTTTGGCCTGATCTGGAGGGGGAGGTGTTGAAGGTTCAGGGGGGCGCCCCTGCCTCCTGCCCTTCTGGGAGGCTTTTTGTGCCGTTCTCTTTGCGCCTCAGGGTGCTGTCAGAGCATCACGACTCTGTACTGGCGGGGCATCCGGGCGGTAGGGCCACTTTCGATCTCTTGTCTCGTCGCTTTTGGTGGCCGGGGTTGAGGAAGGACGTAGCGGAATTCGTATCCGCCTGTGGTGTGTGTGCACGTGCTAAGGTTCCGCATACCCGTCCGTCTGGGTCTCTCGTGCCATTGTCTATTCCTGAGAGGCCATGGACACATTTGTCAATGGATTTTATCACCGATCTTCCGGCGTCTGCAGGCAAGACGGTGGTACTGGTAGTAGTAGATAGATTCAGTAAGATGGTTCGCTTTGTGGCACTGCCCGCACTTCCTAATGCTCGGACTCTGGCACAGGTGTTCGTAAGTGAGATTGTGAAACTTCATGGGGTTCCCTCCGATGTGGTTTCTGATCGCGGTACTCAGTTCGTCTCCAAATTTTGGAAGGCTTTTTGTACACGTTTGGGGGTAACGTTGTCCTTTTCTTTTGCTTTTCATCCTCAGTCTAATGGTCAAACCGAACGTGTGAATCAGAATTTGGAGACTTACCTGAGGTGTTTTGTCTCTGACCATCAGGAGACTTGGGCAAATTATTTGCCCTTGGCCGAATTCGCCCTTAATAATCGTCTTCAGGAGTCCACTGGCAAGTCACCGTTCTTCGGTGCATATGGGTTTCATCCTCAGTTTGGTACTTTTAGCGGTACGAGTCCTTCCGGAGTTCCGGAGGAGGACCGTTTTACCTCGTCCCTCTCCTCGGTTTGGCGGGGTGTACAGCGTAGCTTGAAGCTCTTAGGTGACAGGTACAAACGTATGGCTGACAGGAAGCGTGCGCCAGGTCCGGACCTATGTGTGAATGACTACGTGTGGTTGTCTACCAAGAATGTGAAGTTGAAGGTGCCCTCTTGGAAGTTGGGGCCCAGGTTTATTGGCCCCTATAGGATAACCGCCGTTATCAATCCCGTGGCGTTTCGTCTTGCGTTGCCTCCTGCTCTTAAGATTCACGATGTGTTTCACAGGTCGCTCCTCAAGCCGTATGTGCCGTCGTCTAACCCATCTCCTTTGCCTCCTGAGCCCATCTGTGTGGCGGGGAATCTGGAATTCGAGATCTCGAGGGTGGTTGATTCTCGCATGTTGCGCCGTTCTCTTCAGTATTTGGTGCACTGGAGGGGGTACGGTCCTGAGGAGCGGATGTGGGTGCCGGCGTCGGAGGTGTCCGCCGCAAGGCTGGTCCGCGCTTTTCACCGTTCCCATCCGGATAAGCCTGGTCCTGAGTGTCCGGGGGCCACTCGTAGGAGGGGGGGTACTGTCACGGGTGGCACGGATGACAGGGTGGAGGCCACGCGCAGACGATCCCAGCGTTTGGCCCATCAGCCATAATGGTGGAGGATGGTCCGTCTCTTTCAGGGGCATTTACCTTCTGTGTTGATGGAGAGAAGGTGTGATGAGATCTCTCTATTATGGGGAGACGGCTGTGGACGTCTTGCGCTCGGTCTGGTTTTATCCACCAATGTTGTAGGTCACTAGGACCCAGCAGACTCCTTCCACCTTTATAAGGAGGTTCATTACCCTTCCTCGGTGCAGGTGATAGTTCCTTGTGCACACTTTATCCTTGCTCCAGCAGAAGCTGAGATTGTGGAGGTTGCTGTGTTCTGCTGTCAGATAAGTGTTTCCTTTTCCCAAATGTCTGTCTTCCCTGGTGTTTGTCTTTAGTTGATAGTGGAGGGGTCTAGTGAACCTCTCCATCTGATCCTTAGATAAGATAGGTCTAGGATCAGAGAGGGACGAGGTTCGTGGTCGGCGACAGTTGAGGAGACTGTATAGGGACGTTAGGGCAGACAGGGTCAGCTCTAGGAAGTCTAGGGGTCACCGTCTCCTTCTTGTGCCCTTAGCATTAGGGACTCCTGATTCCCCCCCCCCCGTCGTTATCCTACGCTGGGTGTCTTCCCCACTCCCAGCGTGACACCAAGTCAAACTGACTCTGCACATCAATATTGGTAGTCTTAGGCTTTGAATTGGAACCCCGACCTTTTTGAGAGATTTGAATGTGTTTCAACGTGCTTGTTTTTGGCGTGTAATTACTTTTCACTTTGAGCGGCATGTTTAGACAAGGACGCTGATTCTCAACAAATCAGATTATCATATAGACCGAGGAAGTCAAGCCTACATAGACAAAATAATCCCTCAAATAAGTAAATGAAAGAAACTGTCCTAACGTAAACAGTAACTCTGTAAAAATATTCTAAATAACAGACACAAAACAGGCAATATCAATCAAAGAAATTAAACCTCAGGGCCTCCTATGAATAATTATGTTAAGTAGACAGTATTACTTTAAGGCTAAAAGTATAACAATACTTTTAAAAGGAAAGACCTCCCAAGAAACACCAGTACTAAATTTATATGTTGTTCCTTTAAGAAATCACAACTTTATACATTGTAACTATAACTGGAAAAAATACTTTAATTATTCATTTCCTCTTTCTGTCCCCCGTTTTCCTTTTATTTTTCTCACTTTCTCTTCGATCAAACAGGGTTTTACCCCTTTAATATCTATACAGTCTCCAAAAAATATATATATAATTTGCAAAGTACCCTGAAAAAATGAAGTCCTTCGTAAATAAAGCAATAACACAGAAAAAAAATCTAAAGTCATGAATTCGTAAAGAAAATTCCCTTCTAAAGCTCTAAAATCTCTAAAGGTACCTTTAGATGCCGCAACTATCACTGGCGAGCGGTAGCAACCGTACGTGCGCGTACACGTTTTTAATGGTTGCTAACGATCGCTGATGCCGCATGTACACGCCGCAATCAGTAGGGGAATGTGGGCGTACATGTTTGCGGCGCTAAAACATAGGCGTGACAGACTCGTGTATTCCATGACGCTAACACACTGATTGGACAACGCAATGGCGTCATGATTGGCCAGCCTGCGCAGGAAGGCTGGCTAATACATGACGCCATTCTAATTGTGGAGTGTGAATGGACAGCTCTTCAAATATGGCGCCCTGTGAAGGGACAGTCAATGGAAACACAGTAGCCCCCACCAATCATCGCTGATGGGGCGCGGTAAACATCACGCTGTGGCACGCCCCTTGGAAATCACTAGGCAACGCAGATTCCATCCCTATCGCCCGTTTACACGCCAATACCAGGGCAATTCACTATCTGGGTTGCCTCTGATTTTAGAACAATGCTCTGAAACGGCAACCCGGAGCAACTGCGAAAATCACGATCACTTTCCCAAATTACACGCCGCTGTACAATATCCTGGCACTCATTCGCCGCATTTATAGCCAGGACATTCTCCCGTACCCGTACCTTTAGGGGTCTTGTAGTAAGCCCCACATAAATTTTATCGCAAGGACAAGTGGCGTAGTAGATCACAGCTGTTGTGGTACAGGTAATTGACTTTCTAATTAAGAAGGTTTTTAGTCCCTTAGAATCCCTAAATGTATCCGTTCTTATAATATTGGGGCATTCCACGCATCTGCCACATGGGCGGCAGCCCACCCTCTTAGGGATGGTATCCAAAAAGGTGGTCTTACTACCCACATAATGGCTGGACACCAGATGATCACGCAGGTTCCTTGATCTGCGTATCCCTATCATAGGGCGCGGAGGTAAAATCTTAGCCAATGTTGGATCTGCCAATAAAATTGGCCATCCCCGATCTAAACAAGAGCGTATCCTCCCAAATTGCCCATTATACGTGGTCACGAACCTCATATGACCATCTCGTGTCCTGCTCGTCCTGCCATATAACAACTAATTTCTGTAACTATGAAGTGCTCTGTGAAATGCATGTTTCACAGAACTTCTGCTGTACCCACGTTCCAAAAATTGATTTTTTAATTCCTTAGCACGGGTACAGAACTCTGCCTCGGATGAACGCGGTTGAGGCGTGTAAAGGTACCTTTAGGGTGCCGTCACACCTCTCGACGGGGCTGGAGATGTCGGCGGCGACTGGCGGGAGCGCGCACGTTTTTGGCGTCCCGCCAGCATTGCCATCCCCCATTTACATGGGGTGACACCTCCAGTGACGCGCCAGCGATCTGACAGGCGGCATCGCCGCCAGGGTCTCTCGAAACCCCAGCGGCGATGCAGGACAATGGGAGCCTATGGCTCCCATTGCCTGTCAGGTCGCCGGCGGCCATTTACATGGGGCGATGTGGACACATCGACCCAGATCGGCCGCCTGGTTTCAGATCACTGATGTGAAACCAGGCGACCACTCAGAGGCGCCGACATCGCCCCTTTACATTAGGCGATGCAGGGGCGATGTCGCGGCCGATAGGCCACGCCCCTACGTCGCCTATGTCGACAGGTGTGACGTGGCCTTAAGTCTAAAACAGGAGGTAGACCTCTTAAGAATTATCAATACTCTATAAAATAACCAAGTACCGCATATACTCGCGTATAAGCCGAGTTTTTCAGCCCAAAAATTGGGCTGAAAAGTCCCCCCTCGGCTTATACGCGAGTCAATACGGTCCCCCTCAAAGTTTGGCGCCCCCACCTCACTTGCTGGCCCCCCCGCATGCAGCGCTGCGCATATACATTACCTGTCTAGCAGCTGTCACCCTCCGGTGGCGGATCGCGGCTCCTGGGCTCCGGGCTCCATCTTCCTCTCTGTCTTCCTCGTTTGTGGCCGCCGGGCTCATTGCGATGACGTCATCACGACGCCGGCCGGTCACGTGACAAGCAGGAAGACAGAGAGGAAGATGGAGCCCGGAGCCCAGGAGCCACGATCCGCCACCGGAGGGTGACAGCTGCTAGACAGGTAATGTATATGCGCAGCGCTGCATGCGGGGGGGGCCAGTAAGTGAGGTGGGGGCACCAAACTATGAGGGAGGCACTGCTGGGGCCCTGTATACTACCACTGGGGCTGTATATACCACTGGGGCTGTATATACTACTGGGGCTGTATGTATACTACCACTGGGGCTGTATATACTACTGGGGCTGCTGGATACTACCACTGGGGCTGTATATACTACTGGGGCTGTATGTATACTACCACTGGGGCTGTATATACCACTGGGGCTGCTGTATACTACCACTGGGGCTGAATATACCACTGGGGCTGTATATACCACTGGGGCTGTATATACTACTGGGGCTGCGTGTATACTACCACTGGGGCTGTATATACTACTGGGGCTGCTGGATACTACCACTGGGGCTGTATATACTACTGGGGCTGTATGTATACTACCACTGGGGCTGTATATACCACTGGGGCTGCTGTATACTACCACTGGGGCTGTATATACCTCTGGGGCTGCTGTATATACCTCTGGGGCTGCGTGTATATTACCACTGGGGCTGTATATACTACTGGGGCTGTATATACTACTGGGGCTGCGTGTATACTACCACTGGGGCTGCGTGTATACTACCACTGGGGCTGCTGCTGTATACTACCACTGGGGCTGCTGCTGTATATACCACTGGGGCTGCTGCTGTAACACTGCTGGGGCCTGTATATACTACTGGGGAGGCTGCTGTATACCACACTGCTGGGGGCTGTATACCTGTGCTGGGGTCCACCCTCGGCTTATACACGAGTCAATAGATTTTCCCAGGTTTTGGGGGCAAAAGTAGGGGGGGTCGGCTTATACACGAGTATATACGGTAAACTAGGCAATGTTCTATCAAGAAGAAAATTGCAGATAAAATTGGGAGTTATCTTTAAACTCCAAAGATCATTTATATAAATTTGAAAAAAATTCCTTTTTTTATTGAAAAAATTTAAATTAAAAACTGCAGAGATCCCTCAATCAGATCAACCAAGAGAGCTACATTTTATTAAATCATCAGAGAGCGGATCAAAGGTCCCAAAAAGGTTATATCAATAGGGCGAGACAAGAATTGCTCTCCCCCCCGATTCCCCCCCTGCTATCCCAACAGTAAAACGAACATGACAGTCAAAATGATCCACCCCACATATGGCGCTGTGAGGAAACAATCACTTCCATGGTCCAGGTCTGCAAGGTTTGGGATCGTGGGAATCCCAACAGCTCCGTTTGATCCCGATGTCTAGTCACCACAGAAGTCTTCCGCAGATGAGAGGAGAGCATAGCCCGCTATATTCAGTCAAATATATATCAGAACTATATATACCGTGGTGTTGTCAGAAATGTTACATTTTAATCCATTTTTTCCACACAGACCATTGATGACTAGATGGTGGCCCGTGTCACGCCCTAGGACGTACCCTGAGATGTGGACCCACTGGACCGCAGCTATTGCGGATGCAGATACCAGGATGACAGAGAACCGGACAACGGAATACTTTTAAAGCTTTATTAAAGCCAAAGGCAAATGCAAGGTGGCCCCAAGGGAAGGCCGCAAGGATACAACACAAGTACCCCTCAGTAAGGTGCCCAGGATAGGTGACCCCATAGGACAGGGATATCACCTGGACCCGCTAACCGAGGTGCCCGGTGGAGCGTTACTTGCGAATCACCGACCCTAGGGGGGGCAAGACATACAATACAAAATCAAAAAGAACAATGAGCGGACCCAGAAGTAAGAGGAGCCGTCAGCACCAGGACCAGCAGTTGCACTAAGAAGATCGGACCAGAAACGGCAGAGGGACCAATGCAAGGTCGGACGTGAGACAACAGAGAAGCAACACGAGGAAGATCCGGGCACAGCAACGCAACAGCACAACTGCAAAAGGAACAAAAGAGGTATTAGATTAGCAAGCCAAACAACAGACTAACAGGACCAGGACTGGCAGCTTCACAAGGAATGAAGTTGCCCCGGCGAGGTCTGGCAGTGAATGCAGGGTTTATAATCCTGCAGCACAGCAATGATTGGCCAGAGGGCGGGGCAGACTGATCAGCACCCAGACTCTATAAAAGGAGCTGAGAGAGCGGCCCCGCCTCCTAGTGAGATCCCAGAGAGGAAGCAGGAAGCACATTCAGAGCAGCAGGCAGATGTCAGGGCACCCTGGAACCCCGGAGCCGCCTGCGGATGACCGGCACCCTGGAACCCCGACCCTGGGTAGGACAGGTAACAGATCGGGAAGAGGGGAAAACAGGATGTGGAGTGGGGACCCCAGACAACGGAGCGGCTACAGTACTCCCCCCTCCACCCCCCCCGGAACCAGGCCGGCATGAAACCTGCGCAGGAGGCGAGGAGCATTGATGTTCTCCTCCGGCTCCCAGGACCGTTCCTCAGGACCAAACCCCTTCCAGTCAACTAAATACCACGTAGAGCGACCCCTCTTTCTCATGTCCAGAATCGCACTGACTTCGAACACGTCAGAGGCCGAGACCGGCGGAGGCTGCGCTCCTGGATCCTGGGAGTAACGGTTGAGGACTAGCGGCTTGAGGAGAGACCGGTGGAAAGCATTATGGATCCGCAGAGTAGGTGGCAACTTCAGCTGGTAGCATACCTCGTTTATCCTCCGGATGACTTCAAAGGGACCGATGTAGCGAGGACCGAGCTTATAGGAAGGAACCTTGAGACGGATATACTTGGAAGAAAGCCATACCTTATCCCCTGGCTGGAACAGGGGGCAGTCCAGACGTCGTTTGTCGGCATGGTCTTTCATCTGCCTAGATGCCTTTTCCAGGGCAGACCGCGTCTCAGTCCAGATCTTGGAGAAGTCTCGAGCCGACTGCTCAGCCGCCGGATTAGAGGTAGTGATGTCCACGGGAGTCGGTATTCTTGGATGGTGACCGTAGACTATGAAAAAAGGAGAGTTATGGGAGGACTCACCGACATGATTATTGTAGGAGAACTCTGCCCAGGGAAGCAGCGAGGACCAGTCGTCATGATGGGCGTTGATGAAGTGCCTTAGATAGCCGGATAACCCCTGATTCACCCGTTCCACCTGCCCGTTGGACTGCGGATGATAAGCAGACGAGAAGTCCAAAGTGACATCGAGCTTCTTGCAGAGCGACCGCCAGAATCGGGATACGAACTGTACGCCTCGGTCAGACACTATGTGAGATGGCAAACCGTGTAAGCGGAGGACATGTAGGACAAACAGCTCCGCTAATCTGGGTGCAGAGGGAAGACCGGACAGCGGGATGAAGTGGGCCATCTTGGAGAACCTGTCCACCACTACCCATACCACGGTGTTACCGGAGGAGACCGGGAGGTCGGTGATGAAGTCCATGGCGATGTGCCTCCAGGGCTCAGAGGGCGCCGGCAAGGGCAGGAGAGGACCAACGGGCAACCGCTTGGGCGTCTTGTTGCGGGCACAGGAGGAACAGGCAGAGACGAAGTCGGTGACATCCCGTCGCATCTGAGGCCACCAGTAGTGTCGAGCTATCAACTGAAGGGTCTTTGTTATGCCAACGTGCCCTGCAATCCTAGAGGAATGACCCCAGCTCAATACGTGTCCTCGATCGGCCTCGGCTACCAGCGTCTTACCTGGCGGGGGTAGAGACAATCGAAGAGGAGCAACCATACCGATATTGGATGGATTGATGATGGAGCGCGGCTCATCCTCCTGGTCTTCGACGAGGAAGGACCGGGACAAGGCATCCGCCTTGATGTTCTTATGTGCCGGACGGAAATGAAGACGGAAGTCAAAGCGGGCAAAGAACAGCGACCAGCGCGCCTGCCGGGGGTTGAGTCTTTGGGCTGACTGCAGGTATGCCAGGTTCTTGTGGTCGGTGTAGATCACGATGGGATGTACTGCACCTTCAAGGAGGTACCGCCATTCCTCCAGGGCCATTTTGATGGCAAGCAGCTCCCGGTCCCCAATGGAGTAATTCCGTTCACAGGCTGTGAAGGCCTTGGAGAAAAAGCCACACGTCACCATGCGTCCTGTGGAGGTCTTCTGGGTAAGAACGGCTCCCGCTCCAGAAGAGGAGGCGTCCACCTCCATGAAAAACTGCTTGTCCGCCATGGGCCTGTGGAGAGCAGGAGCAGAGGAAAAAGCATTTTTAAGCGTAAGGAAGGCAGTCTCGGCCTCAGGAGTCCAAGCCTTAGCAGGCGTCCCTTTCCGGGTAAAAGCGGTGAGCGGGTTGACTACTTCCGAAAACCGAGGGATGAACTGCCGATAGTAATTGGCGAAGCCCAGGAACCTTTGAATCGCCTTGAGTCCCACTGGTCGAGGCCACTTCTGGACGGCGGATACCTTCTCTGGATCCATCTCGAGTCCGAAATCGGAGACAATGTAGCCCAGGAAGGGTAATGAAGTCTGTTCGAACACACATTTCTCGAACTTGGCATACAGTCGGTTCTCCCGTAACCGGAGCAGGACCCGCCGGACGTCTCGCCTGTGTGTGGGAAGATCGGGAGAGAAGACCAGGATGTCGTCCAGGTAGACCACGACACATACATAGAGAAGGTCCCTGAAGACATCATTTACAAATTCTTGAAAGACTGCGGGAGCATTACTCAAACCGAACGGCATTACCTTATACTCATAGTGGCCATCACGAGTGTTGAAGGCTGTCTTCCATTCGTCACCTGCTCGGATCCGGACCAGGTTGTACGCACCTCGCAGGTCCAGCTTGGTGAAGACCCGGGATCCCCGCAGTCGGTCGAAGAGTTCAGGGATAAGAGGCAGCGGGTACTTGTTCTTTACCGTTATGGCATTGAGACCCCGATAATCTATGCAAGGTCGGAGGGACCCGTCCTTCTTCTTTACGAAGAAGAAGCCCGCTCCTGCAGGCGAAGTGGACTTCTGAATGAACCCCCGCGCCAGGCTATCCTTTACGTATTCGGCCATGGCCTGGGTCTTGGGCGGATTCAACGGGTAGATGCGACCTCTAGGAAGCGGAGCCCCGGGTACCAGGTCGATGGGGCAGTCATATGGTCTATGTGAAGGTAATGCTTCGGCCTCCTTTTTGTCGAAGACATCGGCATAAGACCAATAGGCAGACGGCAGACCGGGCAAGGTCGCCGGCAAGGGAGGCAACCGGACGGAACGTACAGGAAGAAGACACCGACTGTGGCAAGTCGAACCCCACCGTAAGACCTCCCCAGTTCGCCAGTCCAGCACGGGTTCATGAATGCGAAGCCATGGCAAGCCAAGCATGAAGGGGGGAGAAAGAGACGGCAGGACATAAAAGGTGAGACGCTCAGTGTGGAGAGCTCCGATCTGTATCTCCACCTCACCCGTGATGCCTGCAACTGAGTCCTGTAGAGGTCTCCCATCCACGGAGGTGATGATGCGAGGACGCTGCAGGGGATGTATGGGTATACCATAGCGCAGAGCCGTCTCCTGCTGCACGAAGTTGCCTGCAGATCCAGAATCCAGATAAGCCACCTCCGAATGGCGTTGGTCGCCGACCTTCACCTGGATGGATATAGTAAGGGGTTGAGAGGAATCGCCCTTACCTAGGTCGGCCTCTCTTACCTGGCCTAGGCGGAAGAGTTTCTCCGGCCTCCGTGGGCAGTGTTGACGGAAGTGACCTGATCCACCGCAGTAAAGGCACAGGCCCCTGACGATCCTCTCCTCTCTCGTCTGGGCGGTCAGCCGAACACGATCCACCTTCAAGGACTCGGGACCCGACGGGGATGCTGAGGGTGCAGGAAGAAGAGGTCGCTGGAACGTGGGTGCCAGGCGGGGAGTTCTTCTCTCCTGGATCCTTTCCTGCATCCTTTCCTTGGACCGCTCCTGGAGACGTCGATCTATCCGGACTGCCATGGTGATGAGATCCTCCAGAATGTTGGGTAAATCCCGAACTGCCAGTTCGTCTTTAATGCGACTGGAAAGCCCTCGGCGAAAGACACCCACCAGGGGCTCGTCTGTCCAGCGTAGCTCGGAGGCTAAGGTACGAAATCGGATTGCGTACTGACCAACAGACAGATTACCTTGCTGTAGGTTGAAGAGGGCTTCTGTGGCGGAGGCCACCCGTCCGGGTTCATCAAAGGTCCTCCGGAATGTCTCCAGGAATGCCCGTAGGTTGGATACAATGGGATCCTCCCTCTCCAACAATGGGTTAAACCATGCCAGGGCCTCTCCTTCGAGATGTGAGGCCAGAAACGCCACCTTGGCCTCATCCGTCGGGAATTGATGTTGCAATAACCGGAAGTGGAGCTGGCACTGGTTAATAAACCCCGACAAGCCTTAGGATCCCCGGAGTACCTGGTGGGCTGAGCCAGCCGTGGAGAAGACACTGCTCCTGCTCCGGTGAGTGGCACCGAGACGGAGCCCGGGGTACTTGCTGCACTTTGTAGACCGGTAAGTCGGTCATCCACAGAAGACAGGTAGGATAACATCCGGGTCCGTATGTCTCTCTGATGGTCCAGTTCTTGGTGGAGACTCAACATCTGGGAAGAGAGAGAGGGGTCAGTGGTAGAGAGCACCCCTAAGCGGGCCTCTAAGGACTGGAGGAACGACACTACTTGGTCGTGACTCTGACGAAGTCCGGCAAGCTCCCTTTGGGCATCAAACCTGGTATCAGCGGGGTCCATGGCCGGGGCAAAATCTGTCACGCCCTAGGACGTACCCTGAGATGTGGACCCACTGGACCGCAGCTATTGCGGATGCAGATACCAGGATGACAGAGAACCGGACAACGGAATACTTTTAAAGCTTTATTAAAGCCAAAGGCAAATGCAAGGTGGCCCCAAGGGAAGGCCGCAAGGATACAACACAAGTACCCCTCAGTAAGGTGCCCAGGATAGGTGACCCCATAGGACAGGGATATCACCTGGACCCGCTAACCGAGGTGCCCGGTGGAGCGTTACTTGCGAATCACCGACCCTAGGGGGGGCAAGACATACAATGCAAAATCAAAAAGAACAATGAGCGGACCCAGAAGTAAGAGGAGCCGTCAGCACCAGGACCAGCAGTTGCACTAAGAAGATCGGACCAGAAACGGCAGAGGGACCAATGCAAGGTCGGACGTGAGACAACAGAGAAGCAGCACGAGGAAGATCCGGGCGCAGCAACGGAACAGCACAACTGCAAAAGGAACAAAAGAGGTATTAGATTAGCAAGCCAAACAACAGACTAACAGGACCAGGACTGGCAGCTTCACAAGGAATGAAGTTGCCCCGGCGAGGTCTGGCAGTGAATGCAGGGTTTATAATCCTGCAGCACAGCAATGATTGGCCAGAGGGCGGGGCAGACTGATCAGCACCCAGACTCTATAAAAGGAGCTGAGAGAGCGGCCCCGCCTCCTAGTGAGATCCCAGAGAGGAAGCAGGAAGCACATTCAGAGCAGCAGGCAGATGTCAGGGCACCCTGGAACCCGGAGCCGCCTGCGGATGACCGGCACCCTGGAACCCCGACCCTGGGTAGGACAGGTAACAGATCGGGAAGAGGGGAAAACAGGATGTGGAGTGGGGACCCCAGACAACGGAGCGGCTACAGTCCGATTCTAAAGCATCGGGTAGTCTAGAATATGTATATAGTTTATTTATGGAAACTTAACAATAATGCAAGTAATACATGATATCTATCTATCATCTACCTATGTCTCTATCATCTATGTATTTTTTGAATATTTTATCTTCATAAACTAAGGTTCTTGGTACACATATTGGCCAATACCTATTTGCCCATCAACCAGCTTCAAAGTAATTTTACATCTGATGGGTCTCTGTCCTACCTTCTCATTCTCTTCTTGGGCTCAGCTAAGCCTCCATTTTTATTAATTCTCAGAGAGAGGACTCACTTAAATCAAAGACCTTTTCTCAAAAAAATCAATTTTTGAATTTTTGGGAAAAATCTTATCTTTAAACAATAAAAGTTCATAGTACACATATTGACCAACTTCTGTAAGCCTATCAACCAGCGTCAAGGTGACCTTAGATCTGATGGGTCCCTATTCTAACTTATCACTATTTACTTACACTCAGCTAAGCATCCATTTTTAGTATCTATCTATCTGTCTATCTATCTATCAGACTCCATCTCGACCCTAGATCACCTGTGGTCAATGAGGGTGCAATTGCAGCATGGAGCCAGCATATGATCTCCATATGATACAAAAAAGAGAAAAAAACTGCACAGCACTCACAGACTAAATGTGAACTGGTGCCAGCAGGGACGCTGGGTCACCTGTGGTCAATGAGGGTGCAATTGCAGCATGGAGCCAGCATCTCCATATGATACAAAAAAGAGAAAAAAACTGTACAGCACTCACTCCTGGCTCCATGCTGCAATTGCACCCTCATTGACCACAGGTGATCTAGGGTCGAGATGGAGTCTGCCCACTGAGAAGTGGGGGGTGGACAAGGAGGACAGGGATGTCAGCGATAGGACTCATCGGATCTGAAGTCACTTTGTCGCAGTCGATGAGCAAACAGACATTGGCCAATGTATGTACCAAGAACTTCAGAAATAAAAAGATAAGCTTTTTGAGTTTTTTGAAAAAACGTAAGTTTTTAAACTTTTTTCTCATATACATATACTGTAGCTTGTTAGCATTTGTACGTCATTGGTAGTAACTGAGTGCTGCAGAGAACTTTTTCTAGTTATCTATCTATACAGACCACACCTTGCGATGGAGATGTGGTGAACAGCTGTCCCACCCGTCTCTCTAGCTGTTCAAAAAACCCAGCCCTATTATAAAAAAATTAAAGTTCTCAGTATCTACAATACTGGAACATTACTTGACATCTGGATTCATATCACCAAATTTAACATTTTGATGATACACATCTCCCACCTTATACTTAAATGTGTGATCACCTTACTATATAAAATATCTAATCTTTTATCACACTAATTTATTTATCTATACCTATCTACTATATAATTGTCTAAGGGTTTTTTGAGTCTGTCTGTAACCGAAATCGCGCGCCACACAGAGGCAGCTGCGGCCAATGGGCTCAGAGTATGCAAATAGCGAATGCTGAACATTCGAATTTCGCGCCAACTTGCAGCCTGGCGGAAGCGTCACGTGAGCGACCAATCAGAAAAGTACTGCGGCTTGGCGCGCGGTTTGAATGCCGCGAAGTGCACCACCGCTGTGAGCATCCTGGAGATGACGGGATGATGCCGGTCATCTTCCGGCTAGCTCGCCGCTGACCGGAGCTCAGCTGTGGCACAGAGATCTGCGGCTCGCCAGCCGGGAAATGACCGGCTGACGCCCTTCATCTCCCGGCTGGCTCGCCGCGGACCTCCGTGCCGCAGGTAGCCGCGGCTGAGCTCTGGTTAGCAGCTCGCCAGCCAGGATACGAGTGGCTAACGCCGGTATTCTCCCGGCTGGCTCGCGCGCGCTGGGTCCACCGTTTGCCGGATCGTGCATACCTGCGGAAGCGGCGCTCATGCGCCGCTTCTGCCGGGCTGCAAATTGGCGCGAAATTCGAATGTTCAGCATGCGCTATTTGCATACCAATGAGCTGCCTCTGTGTGGCGCGCGATTTCGGTTACAGACAGACTCAAAAAACCCTTAGACAATTATATAGTAGATAGGAGTCAGTAGATGACAGCAGTTCAAAGCATCTAGAAAGTGATCACCTCAACTGTCACAAATCATAGTGGCCATTTTACAAATAAGGACACAGATCAAGAGATCAGAAGATCCTCTCAGGATGCAGATTAGTGGATAAGACCATTGTGATTCAGGCTTCACAAATATAAGTGGATCAGAATAGTCTCTTTCAAGAGGACAATCATAAGTCCTCCACAGCAAAAGCCACTCAGTGAGTCTGAGGTAAACCACCTACAAAATGGTGGTATAAGTCTTCCATGTTACCCTCAGAAAGCACAATACTCACAGGGCCAAATAAAATTGTTCTAGAAAGGGACCACCGACATCAGTTCTTCTCAGAAGTGTGTAGAAATACAGATAACAGTCAATAATCAGCTGTAGTGAAGAAACATCTTGTAAATAAATCCGTTTTCACCACACAAAATGGCACCAATTAATCTTATCACCTGGTTCAGGTATATTCTCACTCGGTGTTGTAAGGTGAATTTTTGACTAAGGCTGCTCTCACACTGGCGTTTTCGCCAAAACGCAGCAGATTTACCACATCTGCCCCTAACGGCCGCACTTTGCGGCAAGCCCCATGCATTGTCTATGGGGCTTGCGGTAAGGTAAGGCAAGTGAGGTTGCAGGAGTTGCGGCCACGAAAAAAACTGCTGCTGACCGGGTTTTTTCGCGGCCACAACTGCCGCAACCGCATTTGTCGCACCTGCCGGACCTTACCGCAAGCCCCATAGACAATGCATGGGGCTTGCCGCAAGTGTGCTGCAAGTGTGGCTGTTAGGCAGCACTTGCGGCAGATGCGTTGTTTTGTCCGGATCCGCTGGATTCGGGCAAAAACGCCTATATGATAAGGGCCTTACAAAGGTCAAAATAGTATCAAATCAATCCATAAGACACAGGGAAGTCAAATATCCGCTTAATTTTGGGAAATTAAATCCTTATAAGGACTAAAATCCCAATAGCTTAATCTGGTTAAAGGAGCTCAGGGGAGATGCTACTCACTTCAACTCCGCAGGCCATGCCCCCCGACCCAAATTTAACAGACTTGTAAGCATATAACAGGCTGTTGAGTTCAATTTAGGAGACAGGCGGATGGTCCAAACTCAGACAGTGAACGTCAGATGTCTGAACCTGACCTCAGAACATGGAGCAGTCACAGATCATTACCCTCTCTACGTCATACAGTGTTGGCCAAAAGTATTGACACCCCTGCAATTCTGTCAGATAATACCCAGTTTCTTCTTGAAAATGATTGCAATCATAAAATTCTTTGGTATTATTATCTTCATTTAATTTGTCTTCAATGAAAAAAACACAAAAGAGAATGAAGCAAAAAGCAAAACATTGATCATTTCACACAAAACTCCAAAAATGGGCCAGACAAAAGTATTGGCACCCTCAGCCTAATACTTGGTTTCACAACCTTTAGCCAAAATAACTGCGATCAACCGCTTCCGGTAACCATCAATGAGTTTCTTACAATGCTCTGCTGGAATTTTAGACCATTCTTCTTTGGCAAACTGCTCCAGGCCCCTGATATTTGAAGGGTGACTTCTCCAAACTGCCATTTTTACATCTCTCCACAGGTGTTCTATGGGATTCAGGTCTGGACTCATTGCTGGCCACCTTAGAAGTCTCCAGTGCTATCTCTCAAACCATTTTCTAGTGCTTTTTGAAGTGTGTTTTGGGTCATTGTCCTGCTGGAAGACCCATGACCTCTGAGGGAGACCCAGCTTTCTCACACTGGGCCCTACATTATGCTGCAAAACTTGTTGGTAGTCTTCAGACTTCATAATGCCATGCACACGGTCAAGCAGTCCAGTGCCAGAGGCAGCAAAGCAACCCCAAAACATCAGTGAACCTCCGCCATGTTTGACTGTAGGGACCGTGTTCTTTTCTTTGAATGCCTCTTTTTATCTCCTGTAAACTCTATGTTGATGCCTTTGCCCAAAATGAGAGAACATTTTTCCAAAACGTTGTAGGCTTTCTCAGGTAAGTTTTGGCAAACTCCAGCCTGGCTTATTTATGTATCGGGGTAAGAAGTGGGGTCTTCCTGGGTCTCCTACCATACAGTCCCTTTTCATTCACACGCCGATGGATAGTACGGGTTGACACTGTTGTACTCTCGGACTGCAGGGCAGCTTGAACTTGTTTGGATGTTAGTCAAGGTTCTTTATCCACCATCCGCACAATCTTGCGTTGAAATCTCTTGTCAATTTTTCTTTTCGTCCACATCTAGGGAGATTAGCCACAGTGCCATGGGCTTTAAGCTTCTTGATGACACTGCGCACGGTAGACACAGGAACATTCAGGTCTTTGGACATGGACTTGTAGCCTTGAGATTGCTCATGCTTCCTCACAATTTGGTTTCTCAAGTCCTCAGACAGTTCTTTGGTCTTTTTTCTTTTCTCCATGCTCAATGTGGTACACACAAGGACACAGGACAGAGGTTGAGTCAACTTTAATCCATGTCAACTGGCTGCAAGTGTGATTTAGTTATTGCCAACACCTGTTAGGCGCCACAGGTAAGTTACAGGCGCTGTTAATTACACAAATTAGAACAGCATCACATGATTTTTCTAACAGTGCCAATACTTTTGTCCACCCCCTTTTTATGTTTGGTGTGGAACTATATCCATTTTGACTTTAGGACAATTCTTTTTGTGTTTTTTTCATTGAAGACAAATTAAATGAAGATAATAATACCAAAGAATTTGTGATTGCAATCATTTTCAGGAAGAAACTGAGTATTATCTGACAGAATTGCAGGGGTGTCAATACTTTTGGCCAACACTGTATAATAACAGGCTTCAGGTGGCAATACCAAAGAAAACCATGTCCATACTGTATTTCCAATAAACTGGTATTTTACTAAACCTACACCTGTCTGTGTATTCCTTGTACAAGCATATTGATTTAGATCCCATGAAGTCATTATTGCCCTCTACTGCTCTTTGCTCAGACCCCATCTGGAGCACTGTATCCAGTTCTGGGCTCCACATTTTAAAAAAGACATCAACAAACTGGGGCAAGTTCAGAGAAGAGCGGCCAGAATGGTCACCGGTCTGCAAACATTGTCCTATGAGGAACAGTTAGAGGATTTGTGAATGTTTAGGCTTGCAAAAAAGGAGACTTGATAGCTGTCTACAAATATCTCAAGGGCTGTCACACTGTAGAGGGATCAGCTTTATTGTTATTTGGAGACGGAAAGACTAGAAGCAATGAGTTGAAACTGAATGAGAGACACACATTAGGTATTAGAAAAACTTTTTGACAGGGAGAGTGATCAATGAGTGGAACAGGCGGCCACGAGAGGAGGAGAATTCTCTTTTAATGGAAGTCTTTACATAGAGGCTGCACAGACATCTGGGATGATTTAGTGAATCCTGCTGTGAGCAGGGGGTTGGACCAGATGACCCAGGAGGTCCCTTCCAACTCTATGATTTTCCTAGATCCTATTAAAACTCACAAGACCTGAGCAATAGTATATTTTTAATGAAAAATGGTAAAAAGAAAAGACAACTCACTCTTACATACAGATTTGCGGCACTAATCTCCGCAGTCAAGTCCAAATTTTATCTTTTTTTTTTTGGCAGTGGGTTTTATCCCTTTCCTCTCTAGGCAAATCCAATTTTTGGCTAGTTTGGTTGAAACAAAGGACAGACTATGGAAGAAATAGATCTGGTTACAGCTCTTGGGGGGAATACCCATTTTTATTTATTTATTTTTTTTAAAGGATAGATCATTTTATTACATCTTTCTTATGTATCTGGCAATCACATATCTATCTCACATCCAGGGCTTTTTTTGTACCAGTACGGGCCGGTACGCCGTACCGGAAAATCCGGGAAAACCTGGTGCGATCCGGTACGGCGTACCGGAATATCTGCTGCCTGACGCCCTCCCCGCGGTCATCGCGCCCTCCCGCCTCACCTCACTAGTATGCTGCACTGCTGGTGCATGACGCTGGCTGAGGTCGGTGGGGACAGATGCCGGGTGGACCAGGACCTGCCATGACGTCACGCACATGTGACTCAGGTGGGCGGAGCTACATTTTGCCCGGGAAGAAGAATTGCCGGATTAGGAACTGGGACCGACTTTACAAGGTACATGGGGATGTGTGCAGAGGACGAGGGGGATGTGCAGAGGACGTGGAGGGGTGTGCAGAGGACGAGGGGGGTGTGCAGAGGACGAGGGGGGTGTGCAGAAGACGAGGGGGTGTGCAGAGGACGAGGGGGTGTGCAGAGGACGTAGGGTGTGTGCAGAGGACGAGGGGGGTGTGCAGAGGACATGGAGGGGTGTGCAGAGGACGAGGGGTGTGTGCAGAGGACGAGGGGGGTGTGCAGAGGACGTGGGGGTGTGCAGAGGACGAGGGGGGTGTGCAGAGGACGTGGGGGGTGTGCAGAGGACGTGGAGGGTGTGTGCAGAGGATGTGGAGGGAGGTGCAGAGGACGAGGGGGGTGTGCAGAGGATGAGGGGAATGTGCAGAGGACGAGGGGAATGTGCAGAGGACGTGGGGGGTGTGCAGAGGACGTGGGGGGGGTGCAGAGGACGAGGGGGGTGTGCAGAGGACGAGGGGGGGGTGCGAGGACATGGGGTGTGTGCAAAGGACGAGGGGGGTGTGCAGAGGACGTGGAGGGGTGTGCAGAGGACGAGGGGGGTGTGCAGAGGATGAGGGGGGTGTGCAGAGGACGTGGGGGGTGTGCAGAAGACGAGGGGGGTGTGCAGAGGACGTGGAGGGGGTACAATGGACGAGGGGGGTGTGCAGAGGACGAGGGTGGTGTGCAGAGGACGTGGGGGGTGTGCAGAGGACGAGGGGAATATGCAGAGGACGAGTGTGTGTGCAGAGGATGTGGGGGTGTGCAGAGGACGAGGGGGTGTGCAGAGGACGTGGAGGGGTGTGCAGAGGACGAGGGGGGTGTGCAGAGGATGTGGGGTGTGTCCAGAGGACGAGGGGGAGTGTGCAGAGGACGTGGAGGGGAGGTGCAGAGGACATGGTGGAGTGTGGGCAGAGGACATGGTGGTGCACAGCACAGAGCTGAGGACATGGTGGTACACTGTCTGTGCACAGAACTGAGAACATGGTGGTACACTGTGCACAGCACGGAGCTGGGGACTTGGTGGTACACTGTCTCGCGCCGCCTTAAAATCGGTCTGTTTCTCATCCAGGAGAGTCGGACAAGTGACATCTGTTTTTTTGTCCGTTTGGCATCCAACTGCTGTGTGAGTGTCCGACATTTCTCTCAGATTCTCAGATCACATCCGTGTGCAATCAATCCGTGTTTTTTCTCAGCAGCTATTAGTGTAGAATCATTTACAGGAACATGTTACAGTGTTCACAGCTGCAGAATGATAATGTATCCGTGCAAAAAACTGATGCCTCTCGGATGGTGCGTGTGCTGTCAGTGTGCGGTATGTGATTTTGTCAGACATAGATTTGCATTGGCGAGTCTCATGCGGGAATCACATACTGTCGCAGCATGTTGTGACTTTTTTCTCATCCTGAATCTGGATGAGAAAAGAGCGTCCGACACTCATCATTGTGCTCTCAGACATTGATTGCAATGTGAGAAAATCACACATTGCACTCATCAGAGTTTCACACCAGTGTTTCCGTACCCTAATACTAAAATCCATATAGTAATCCTACTGGTATGGGGAGGGTGTATGGCTCAGTTAGTACACTCCATACTTCTTGTTATTAACCAGTTAATGCTCTCTTGTCCACCGCACTGCAGTGTCAAAAGAGGACGACAGCGAGACAGACAGCAACATGGCATCAGAGAGCCCCTGACCTCGAAATAGAAGATCCTCAGATCCCGGTATTGTGACATAATATTAAGTATAAAGTTTTTTTGCACTTATATTACACTATGAACTCCATAGCACGGCAGCGAAAATGTTAACCACTGAGCCACCGTACAATGCTAACCACTGAGCCACCGTATACAGTACTAACCACTGAGCCACCGTATACAGTGCTAAACACTGAGCCACCGTATACAGTGCTAAACACTGAGCCACCGTATTCAGTGCTAACCACTGAGCCACCGTATACAGTACTAACCACTGAGCCACTGTATACAGTGCTAACCACTGAGCCACCGTATACAGTACTAACCACTGAGCCACCGTATACAGTGCTAACCACTGAGCCACCGTATACAGTACTAACCACTGAGCCACCGTGTACAGTGCTAACCACTGATACACCATATACAATGCTAACCATTGAGCCACTGTACACACAGTGTTAACCACTGAGCCACCATATACAATGCTAACCACTGAGCCACCGTGTACAGTGCTAACTACTGAGCCACCGTATACAGTGCTAACCACTGAGCCACCATACTGTGAGTGTATGCCCCTGTGTGTGTTTGCCTCCCCCCTGAAAATAAGACCGGGTGCAACGTTCGGAGCAAACATATTAATATATTAAATATATTAATCTTGCCCAGCCCCTGACGGCAGCCCGCCTCCAACCCCGTCCCCCAGGCCCCGCCCCCCACGGCTCCGAGAGGCGTACCAGGAAATATTTTTTTACAAAAAAAGCACTGCTCACATCTATCTAATAAAACAAAAAATATATGAAGAGCCCCTCCAAAAATAATATAACCTAATAATACAGGGCCAATTTTTGTTTGTGTTTTCATTTTTTTTCCTCCTTCCCGGAGCCATAGCTTTTTTTATTTTTCATCAATATAGATATGTGGCGCCCCTGCGTCCAGGAGTCCACAAAAGGGAACTGCAGCCAGGCAGGTAGGACAATTGTTGCACATCAACACCCTCACAGCCCACACAACCCACGTACAGTAGATGGCAGCATCCAGCCCTAAGATTGGAGACTCTAGGCAAGTGAGGGGTGGTGGATTTAGAGGAGTGGGTTGGGCACACACGTAGTCAGGTGACTTGACAGTAGAAATAGAAAGGGGGAGGAGGAAAGAGTCAGTAGGCCGGAGTGAGCCGAGCAGAACAGATCAGCAGCAGGCTGAGGAACACGGCACAGGCCAGAAGACAGCAGAAGGTTGAACTAAGCTGAGCAGCAGAAGGAAGCACATGTCCTGGCAAAGTGGGGTGTAAGGAGCGCAGAATCTGTACCGAGCCAGTGTGAGCCGGAGGAGAGAGAAAGCCTATCCAGAGCCAGTACCACCAGGAGTGTGCAGGGAAGCGAGGGACGGTGATACCCGGGCCCTAGAATTACAGCGAAGCGACCGACTGCAGGCGGAGTAGCCCTCCTATAATACTGGGAGACGCGGAGGGAAAGAGCCTGGTAGAGCCTCACACTTGAGGACTGCTGGAGGCTGGGCTGAGTAGAGTGTCGGCTCTAGAGAGGACCGCAGTTTTGCCCGGATCCTCAGACAACACGACGGGGGACCACAGCTACACGTTAGGGTCCCTAACCCAAAGGACAGGCAGCTCAGTGACGACCAGGAGGACCCACAAGGGCCCGAGTCACCGCCATACTGTCCGGCGTTACACAAACCAAGTGAACCCAGAGAACGTAAACAGCCCGGAAAGGACACAGAGAAAGTGTGAGGGGTCACAGAGAGAGAGGCCTGGCTGCAGAGATTAAGGGAACCCCGGAGGGGAGAGTTAGCCCGTGTACTTGAACTGGAACTTGTAAGAACTGTAACTGAAGTGTAAAGTGTCTTGAAGAACTTTAAGAGTAAACACGGAGACCCTGAACTTGCCTCCCTTGTCTCATTCCATCTGCTTGAGTGACATTCCCTCCATACAGGATTACAACAATTCCCCCACCTGCAGAGCCACAGCCTGTCAGCTCCGGCGCAGAGGAAGCATTCCTGCAACGTCTGCATAGTAAGTGTACTGCACACTACACCATAGACTTTAATCCTTACTGCCCCGGGGAACACAGTTCTACCCACTGGAACTATTTCATCTACGCTGCTATTCCATCATCCCCGGAGGTTCTGCAGCAGCGGCGACCCCACCACTGGCAGCATATAGTGGGTGGCGTCATGACTGACAATCCCTTGTAAATATCCACCTTTTATTGTCGAGCCAGGGACACGGTCCGGACCAGGACCACCCGTGACTTCCCCAGCCGTAACCCGGTCCGGTACCGAGTACCCCTGTCCCCGTGGGCCCGACAGATATACAGTATGAAGGCGGGATGAGTTGTACTTTTGAATGACATCATTTGTTTTACCACATAGGGTACAGGAAAATGTGGGGAAAAATATCCAAATTGGTAAAAAATTGTGGAAAAAAACCCAACATAATTCTGACATGGTTCTTTGGGAATTTCTCATACGGTGCACATTTTGTAGTAAAAATTACTGAGCAATAAAATTCTCCTTATCGGTACAATTATGGCAATACCAAATGTCCAGTTTTTTTTCTTAGTGGTGGGGAAAAAAATCAATTTGGAAAAAAAATAAAATTCGGGGGCTGTGATGCCATTTTCCAAGATCCGTAACATCTCCATGTTTCTGTTGGTGGAGCTGGGTTATGGTTTATTTTTTGCGAGTCGAAACAACATGTTTATTGATACCATTTTGGGATGGATGTGATGTGTTGATCGCTTATAACTGCTTCTTTTTGCAGTATTGAAGCAACCAAAAAATCTTAAGTTTGGCATTCTTGATTTTTTTTTCTTTACTTTAATAGGTTATTAATCATTTAATAGGTTAATTATTTTTATGTTTTGATAGATCGGACTTTTCTGAACGTGCAGATATCAATGGGGCAAGAGGACGTTATTTCAACTTTTTTTTACTTTGTATATTTTCAAAAACTTTTTTTACTGTTCTTAATAACCCCCCTAGCAAACTATAACCTGAGATCGTCCGCTTGTGCTACATACAGCAATGCCGTTGCATTGCTGTATATAATACTGCATATAATAAAATATCTGTCTCCTTCGAATCCTGGCTACAGACAGGTTTCAAGGAGCGCTGCTATGGCAAGCACTAAGATCTGCAGCAGACCCCCTGCTGTCATAGCGAACCATAGAGGACCTGTGATTATGGTAAGTGCGCTCCCCCCTGCCGGTATGTGTAATATCCCGCTGGCAGTTTGACAGCAGGATTTCACAGGTTAACAATGTCGGGCTGAGCTCTATCCACGATTGATAGAGGCAGGTTCTGGCTGTAATACACATTACCTGCCGAGTTTGGGGCTCTATACACCTGCTTTTGACTTGCGGATTTCGTGAAGGTGTTAAAGTGAACCTGTCAGGTCGGATAACACTATTAATCTACAGATATATGGTGAATCTGCAGGTTAAAGGGGTTATGAAGGTTCTCAGACTTTGTACTCAAAGTGCGGTGCCTGGGAAAAAATAACTACAGTATATACCAACCAGCTCATCAGGCCAATAAATATTCAGACCACTGAACACACGGCTGGCTCAGTGCATCAGTACAGAGCCTGTCGGTCAGTGCCAGGGCGTGCGTCCATCCTCCATCCACTGTGCTGTGAACAGTGACTGAAGCGCAGTGGCACACCTGTATGACTGAAAGCAGCTTCTGGGAGGAAAAAGTTCATTTTCTCCAAGATGCTGCACCTTCAGGACAGCGTTTGGGTACTTTCAAAACACTATTAACCTGCGATTAAAGGGAATCTGTTGCCAGGTTTTTGTCATCCCATCTGAGAACAACATAATGTAGAGAAGACCCTGATTCCATCGATGTATTACTTTCTGATCTGCTTGCTGTTATTTTGACAAAATTACTGTTTTCTCTGCTGCAAATTTAGCAGTTCAGTTGGATCCGGCACCATAGAGTCCCATGTTAGGGGGCGCTGGGTTGCGCTGGATCCAGGAGGATCTGATTTGTTCCGATTTTTTCCCCAGACAGAAAATTCCAGCAAGCTGCGATTTTGTGTCCAGGACAAAAACCCGAATTCTCGAGGATCGACCCAGACAGATGGAAACCGGATGGCAAAACAATGCCATCTGGTTCCATAGGAATATTACGGGGCGGAAATCGGATCTGGGGCTGTCCGGTTCACACCGGACAGCCCCGGATCACAGAAACCGTGGTGTGAAGCCAGCCTAATGATAGTCTACAGCTGATTAAACAGTGATTTTATCAAAACTAAAACTATACTTGGCAGCCCAGTAAGTGGACACATTGAAGGAATCAGGGCCTTTGACCATACATTATGCTGCTCTTATATTCGGTGGCAAACATCTGGTGACAGATTTCCTTTAACCCTATAGCTACAGCTTTCCTCTGTAGCGCCCAGGCTTTGGGGTACTCGGGGGTCAGGCGGCAAGGGTTAAATCTCCAGTTGTCACAGGGGATGGCGGCCGCGCCTGACTCCATGTCCTGGGGTATCTTTTGAAAAGGGGGTTTTATATACAAGGGTTATTTACAGTTTGTTGTCGTGACGTCACCTGCAGCTTCTGGTGAGTAGCACCAGCGCCGCCACAGTCCGCCAGAATTCGATGAGATTGCGGCTGAGATGGTAAAGTCCTCATCAGGTAGGACTGGACCTCCGGGGCAGCGTAGTGATGAGGGACAGCTTGGAGTGGAGCTGGGATAGTTTAGGGAGTACGGGAGCAGTCTATGAGGATGCTGGGAGTGGAGAAGAAGGATACACACACAAGCAGGAAAGTCTCTTTTACCTTTTACTGTTGTTAAGCAGGTAAAACGGTCCAGGGCACTGACGGCTGGACAGGTTGCATAGTGGGTCCCCACAGCTAGTGGGTACAAGGCCTCCTCTGCTTTGTAGTGTTATCTGAAGCACAGCCTGTTTGCAGTCTGACTTGCCTCCTCTCTCTTCCTGACTGTAGTGTCTTCCTCTCCTCCTGTGTGGTCTCCGGGTTACCTTCTCTAAACACTGCGGCTTTGCCCTGCTGTGTTTGATTCCCTCTATTGACCCACAGAGGATACCTGGTAGCCGAAGCCTCCACGGTGTGACAGGGTTTTCTGTGGTCCTATAATGTCCCACAGGTGCGGATCCCCAATATCCGGTGCTTCTCCTGGGACGAACTCTCTCAAGTTCCTTGCTCCCTTTTCTGTCCTAAGCTCCTTGCCTTCAGTCCCACTCAGGCTTGTGGGACGTAGAAGGGCCACTCCGGGTCACTGGTTTGGGCCTAAACGCAGCACCGACCACCAGGACGTCTTCGCAGCTCTCCTAACGTCTGCACACTCTGATTAAGTGAAGTAGAAAACACTGGTGCTTGTCTTCTTGAAATTCTCTTTAGTATTTGAAAATTATAAAATCATTCAGCGTGCTAGCCGGGTGCTAGACGCGTTTCGGAAGAACAACTTCCTTAATCATTAGCCTAATGATTAAGGAAGTTGTTCTTCCGAAACGCGTCTAGCACCCGGCTAGCACGCTGAATGATTTTATAATTTTCAAATACTAAAGAGAATTTCAAGAAGACAAGCACCAGTGTTTTCTACTTCACATTGTTTCCTGGGCAGTTGCCAAAGCTGCCCACACCAGGTGCGGGAATCCAGGAGGTTAATGGGCGGTGGAGCGGCCTTCCCCTTCCCCCTTTCCATTTGAATGAATGAAACACTCTAACTCTGCCCCCAGCAGCAGTATTTATAGGGGATCTTGCCTAAGGTCAGCAAGTGGTGCTCCCCCTACTGTGCCGGGGTGGAAGGTGTGGTATGTAGTAGGTACCTGCTGTGGAAACAGAGCTGTGCATTAGAGAAGTCTGTGGCTACCTGTGTGAGCAGGGCGCCACACCTCTAATTAACCAAAACATACATATTAATATGTATCCATGCAAACATAAAAACCTGACTCCTCTTTGCCCTTAGTCAAAGGCACATTGTAACAAAGTTTCAACATGCTAAATTTGTCTAAGGGCAGAGTGGAGCAATGAGGAGGTGGCATGAGGGCAAAAAGGAATACTGAAGAGGTGGCCTGAGGACATATAGCAATGCTGGGGTGACAACCCGGGGGCAGATAGGAACACTGATGAGATAGCCCAAGTCAGTAAGTAGCACTGAGAAGATGTCTTGAGGCCAGAGAGGAGCGCTGAGCAGATAGGAGCCATAAGGAGATGGTTTGAGGGCAGAGATGAATGCTGAGGAGATGGCCTAAGTGCAGAGGCGAGCTCTACGGAAATTGCCTAAGAGCAGAGAGGAGTGAGGATGAGATGATGGCTTGAGGCCAGAGAGGTGCGCCGAGGAAACAGCCTGAGATCAGAGAAGAGAGCTGAACTTGACGACAGAAAGGATTGCTGAGGAGATAATCAGAGAGTGGACTTATGGTGGGTTTACACACACCAATTTCTGTGTCCAATATCTGAACAGATCTCTGGTTGCAGTGAAATCATGGACACATAGTTCCATTTTGTGGCTGTGTACAACATGGAGCAATGTGTCCATGATTTCACTGCAACCAGAGATCTGTTCAGATATTGGACACAGAAATTGGTGTGTGTAAACCCACCATTAGGAACAAAAATTTAGGTTTAAAATGATATGGACACTTGTACAAAGAGTTATCGGAGCTCATTATAGTCAGTGGAGACAGTCGAGCTCTACAT
>JARQOC010001293.1:0-27500 GCA_033576535.1 Allobates femoralis
AAATAACCACATAGGACGTTAATATAAATGTCAAAATGTAACAGAAGCACTTCAAAACTAAATAAATTTAGTTTTGATAAAGGGTCTTATCTCTTTTGAGGAGAAATTCAGGGGGAGCTTGGAGTGCGACGTCACTGGCACCGCCTCCACGCAGTAGAAATTCGCTCTGAGGTGAAAAATAAAAAAATGGCGCCTCAAAATGGCGGCAGGACGTGTCGCAGTGCACCGCGATGCTGATTGGTCGGTCGCGGCAGGCGGCAACCAATCAGCATCGCGGCGCGTGGCAAGTCGCGAAATGTGTAAACCTGAAGTCCAAATTTAGATTTTAAACATGGCGCCATTCCGTGCGGCGCTATGCTGATTGGTCGCCGCGAGCGACCAATCAGAAGAGCGGGGCGTGTCATGGCGCCATGTCATTTTCATATTTGGCGCCATAGCGAGGGGCGCTATTCTGATTGGTCTGTACTGGGTCGCGCCGCGGCTGAGCACCGGGCAGCGACTCGCCAGCCGGGAGACGACCGGCTAACGCCGGTCGTCTCCCGGCGGGCTCGCCGCGGACCTACGTGCCAGAGTTACCGAGGCTGCAACGACTCGCCACCCGGGAGACGACCGGCTCGCCGCGATCCTCCCGCATAGAGCGGCCATCTTGGTCCACCCTGTGCGGGTGGAGCTGGCCGAATATCCGACCACAACACTACGGAAGTGGCTTCGGGTTTGGCCGGAAGTGGCTTCGGGCTTTATATTATAGATAACTGGAACGCTTCAATATATCCCAGTGATTCTGAGATTGTTTTTCTTGTGACACATTGGACTTCATGTCAGTGGTAAAATTAGGACAATATTGTTTTGCGTTTGTGAAAATTTAGCAATTTTCAAATTATGAATTTTTGAACCAGAGTTTATTACACATATCATTCCCCACGTTTACTTTACATCAGCACAATTTTTGAAACATAATATTTTCCTGTTAGGAGGCTAGAAGGCTTCAAAGTTTAGCAGCAATTTCTAATTTTTCCATCAAAATTTACAAAACCATTTATTTTAGGGACCACATCACATTTGAAGTGACTTTGAGGGGCCTACATGACAGAAAACACCCAAAAGTGACACCATTCCAAAACTGCACCCTTCTGTCTCCTCGGGACCACATTCAATAAGTTTATTAACCCTTCAGGTGCTTCACAGGAACTAAAGCAATGTGGAAGGAAAAAATGAAAATTTTATCGGAGAAAATGTACATCAAAATTTGTTGTTCGATTTCTCCGGAGTACGCTGATACCCCATATGTGGTTTAAAATTCATGTATGGGCTCATGGCAGGGATCCAAAGAAAAGGAGTGTGGCGCCCCACTACGTAGGTGCCACAGAAGGGGTACTGCACCCAGAAAAGCGGTGTAGTACTCCACTGCAATTGGGACACTGGTCACAAGATGGAGTCCTAGAGCAGACACCCACACACTAGGACAGTAGGTGGGAGGGAACCCTGGGAGGATATATACAGTGGCCTTTAGGGGGGACCAGAGAGTCAGAGCCAGAGTCAGAGCGAGAGTCGGAGTGAGAGTTGCAAGGAGGAAAACCAGGCTGCTAGCCTGAAGGAACCAAGAGGGCCATCTCGGCTGAGGGGCCCTGAGAAGGGAAAGATCCCAAAAAGAAGAAAGAAAGAGAGGGAAAGAACTCAGACGCAGAGTTCACTCTAGAAAGGGGAATTGAGTAACAGTAGAGTTTGCCCCAAAAGGAAGGAAACCGGGATACCGGAGCCCGCACCTGTGAGTTCTTTAAGACTCGTAGAAAATCCCCACAACAGGGATATTACAAATACAGCCCTGACTCCCACAGATCCCATTAGAGGGAAGCCAGGACTAGCAAGGAGCTGCAGTCCAGACAGAAGGTTGACCCGGCGGGTACAAGGGAGGCGAAGAAAGTAAGAAGCAGCAGGAGGCCAGATTATCTGCAGGAGATCAGGCTTCACACATGGAACAGAATAGAAGGAAAAGGAAAGGAACAAAAAGGAGGGTTCCATCTCCAGCCAAAATCCTAATTGCAGCCTAAATCATTCTCCAGAATACCATCCATTGAACTGTTGAACTGTAAGCTGAAAGAAGGAGTTCAAGTAAAGTAACCCGGTGAAGTGAAGCTTTGACTCTTCTGCATTCTTCCAATCTAAACTGTTTTATTGCAGCATTCCTGCCCCGGTGGTCCCGTCCTGCCTGCGGGGACGATTCCAACTAAGCCGCCATACCACCGACCACCGGAGGACTGGAGCGGTGCTGGTAATCATCACCAGACTCAGCAGGTGGCATCACTACAAAGACAACTTGTAAATAATCCCCTGTAAATATAACACCAACCCTATTTTAGGTTGACCCCTAGGGCAACAGCCTTGGGATGGCCACCCGTGACTTCCCAGACTGAAAGAAAAGCCTGAGTGCCGAGTACCCCATGGCCCTGGGTGAGCCCGAAGGGCACGTCAGGAGCGCCATTTGACTCTTCAAACAGAAAATTGTCTAGTATCGTTATCAGATGCCATGTCGCATTTGGAGAGTCCCTGATGTCCCTAAAGAGTATAAATTCCCCATAAGTGACCACATTTTGAATACTAGACCCTGCAAGGAATTTATCTAGATGTGTGGACCTTGATCAGATAGGTGCTTCACAGTTTAGCTATGAAAATTAAAAAAAAAAATCTAATTTTCTCCACAAAAATTTACTTTGAGCTCAAAATATTTAGTTTTCACATCGGTAAGAAGAGATAAAGGACCTGAAAATTTGTTGTGCAATATCTCCTGAGTACGCAGATACCCGATATGAGATGAAAACTATTGTTTGGAGACATGGCAGTGCTCAGAAAGGAGCAAACAAAAAATTGGCTGGAATCATTATTAGATGCCATGCCGCGTTTGGAGAGCCCCTAATGTGCCTAAACAGCAGAAACACCTCACAGGTAAACCTATTTTGAAAACCAGATTCCTCAAGGAAATTATCTAGGTGTGTGGTGAAGACACAATATTTTAGAACTCTGAGCCATGAAAATAAAAAAATTCCCTCAAAAATCTTTTAGCTCTAAATTTTGTATTTTCACAGGGGTAGTAGAAAAAATTGAACTATAACATTTTTTTGTGCAATTTCTCTTGAGTGCATTGATACTACATATATGGTGACAAACTACTGTTTGGGTGCACAGCAGGTCTTGGAAGGGAAGAAGCATTATTCAAACTCAAATTTGGCTGGAATCGTTATCTGACACCATGTCTCATTTGCAGAACTCCTAATGTGCCTAAACAGTGGAAATTCCTCACATGTGACCCCATTTTGGAAGCTAGACCCCTCAAGGAACTTATCTAGAGGTGTGGTGAGCACCTTGAACCACCAGGTGCTTCACAGAAATTTAGATCATTCAGCCATGAAAAAAAAAAACACTTTTTTTAGCCACAAATTTTGTATTTTCATAAGGGTAACAGTCAAAAATGTACCATTCAATTTGTTGGGCGATTTCTCGTGAGTACACTGATACCTCATATGTGACTGAAAACTACTTTTGAGGTACAGTGCAAAGCTCAGAAGGGAAGGAGTGCTGTATTAGATGTCAGATTTAGATGGAATGGCATTGGGGTGCCATGTTGCATTGGCAGAGCCCCATCAGTTGCCAGAATAGCAACATTTCCCCAGAGTGACTGCATTTTACAAACTGCATCCCTCAAGGAGTTCTTCTAGGGGTGCAGTGAGCATATTGACACAACAGGTGTATCACTAAATGTTATACTATTGGGTGGTGACGAAAAAAATAAATAACATTTTTACCATTAAAATGTTGTTTTAATCCCATATTTCTATTTTTTTTCAGCTTTGTATTGACTGCTTGTCATTAAGCTCTCGATTGGTAATGTTAGGCTTTGTTTGATACCTGCTGATTACCAATCCAGTAAGTGAATAGTTAATAAACACACACACAAACATAAAATTCCTTTATTAGAAATAAAATACACTGACAACACTCATTTATCCATGAATTAAAAGTCCCAACAACATACCCTCTGATGATAATACACAAAGGGGTCCTACAACACAATCTCAGCTCTGCAGCATCGCAGGCCACATAGAAGAAGCATCCTTTCAGGAAATAATAAAAAAAAAATGACGTAGGGCTTCGCTGTATTTTTGGTTACCAGCCAGATACAACTAACAACTGGGGGCTGGAAACCCCAGCATGGGGATGCCCAAGCACTCTGGGCCCCCTCCACTGTGAATTGCAGCATGCAGCTGCCCATGAAATGGCGCATTCATTGAAGCAACATTTTCTGGCACTGTACCCAGATCTTCCAGTTGCCCTGGTGCCATTGGTAAACTGAGTAATAAAGGGGATAATGCCAGCTGAATGTTGCCAGCTGGCACAAAGCCCAGGTTCGTAATGTTGGGTCAATGTTAGACTCGGCCATTAGGAATCTCTAAGGCTGGTTTTACACTGCAGTTTTTTCCCAGTGTGAAACCAGCCTTAGGCTAGGGACACACTTGGTAACTATGGTACACATCGGGTTACCAAGGGCAGCGGCGTTCTCCCGAAGTGCATAGCATTACCGCTATGCACTTCTGGAAAATCTGTAAAGTATTAAGCGGATTGCAGTAGAATACAGTAAAAACGTCTGTGTGGCCCTAGCCTTGGTAAATAGTAAAGAATAAACCAGACAAAGACAAATTGTTTATTTGCAAAAACAACACAAACCCAAAACTCCTTTCCATCTTTAGTACTCGTCTATAAACCCTCCATGATCCTCTGCACAGTACAGAATGATGGCATGGCACTGAGCTGTGGCCGTGTGAGTGGTGAGCTAGTGAGGTCACCCAAGGACACAGCTCAGGTACCATGGTGGCTGCTATGGTTAGCAGTTACCATGGTACCTCAGCTGTGTCCTCAGGTGACCTCAATGAATCACCGCTCACGCAGCCACGGCTGTCGGTTCTGTGAGTCTGTGCTTGGAGGCCGTGATGAAAGGATGCTTCTTCAGCGTGGCTTCTGGTGCAACAGAGCTGAGATTGCGATGTGACACCTCGTTGTGGATTATTGTTGGAAGATATGTTGATGACACTTTTATTAAATGGGTAAATGAGGATTGTGTTTTATTTCTAATAAAGGAATTTTCACTGTGTTTTATTTCTAATAATACAAAGTATTCACTGATCTCAGGGAGACCAGTTCAAGAAAACACTGCGGGCAGCCGGCTAAAGCGCTCAATACAGTGAATTCCTAGGCCCCAGATCAGTGAATACTTTGTTTTGTTGGTCAACTAGGCATTGCTCCCACCAAGCCAGAATCCTACTCCACACTGATGAGGGGCAACACCCCAAAACAGCTGTCTGTGGATGGATACCTGGCCTTGGTATTCCCCTGTCATATCTTTAAACTTGTAAAGAGCTGGATATTGACTCAAAGGGCCACTTAATATGGTGGTTATCATGGCTAGGTCCTTCACTAGAGGAAGATCTGGCTAGTCCTGTGTTGAGACTCCTAAACGAGGCTCCACAGACTCTATTAGCATTTCTAATAATAAACACACATAGAAAATTCCTTTAACTATTCACTTACTAGACTGGTAATGGGCGAGTATAAGAAGACTCCTCACATTACCAATCCAGGGCTTAATGACAAGCTGTCAATACAAAGCTGTCATTAACATCACTAGAGGAAGATCTGGCTAGTCCTGTGTTGAGACTCCTAAACGAGGCTCCACAGACTCTATTTGCATATTCAAAATTCCCAGGGGGCAATGGGCCTAGGAATTCACTGTGTTGAGCGCTTTAGCCGGCTGCCCGCAGTGTTTTCTTGAACTAGTCTCCCTGAGATCAGTGAATACTTTGTTTTGTTGGTCAACTAGGCATTGCTCCCACCTAGCCAGAATCCTACTCTACACTGATGAGGGGCAACACCCCGAAACAGCTATCTGTGGATGGATACCTGGCCTTGGTATTCCCTGTCATATCTTTAAGCTTGTAAAGAGCTGAATATTGACTCAAAGGGCCACTTAATATGGTGGTTATCATGGGTAGGTCCTTCACTAGAGGAAGATCTGGCTAGTCCTGTGTTGAGACTCCTAAACGAGGCTCCACAGACTCTATTTGCATTTCTAATAATAAACACACATAGAAAATTCCTTTAACTATTCACTTACTAGACTGGTAATGGGCGAGTATAAGAAGACTCCTCACATTACCAATCCAGGGCTTAATGACAAGCTGTCAATACAAAGCTGTCATTAACCCCGTCTATCACCCCAATGCCACTGCACCAGGGCATCGGGAAGAGTCAGGTAAAGCACAAGGACTTGACGATTTTAATGAATGTGACAAATTCTGTGGCAGCTGCAGGCTGCTATCCTTATCCTGGGCGGATCAATAACTATGTGCCTCCCCAGGGTGAGAATAACAACCTCCAGCCGTGTGCTTTATCTTGGCTGAATATCAAATTGGTGGAGACCCCATGCCACTTGTTTTTTAAATAATTTGATATAAAAAAACAGTGTAGGGACCCCTTATTTGATACTCAGCCTGAAGCTGTCCACTTTATCTGTGCTGAGAATGAAAAATACAGTGGACACCTATGCATTTTCCCCCCCATCATTTATTTATTGTGCACACTATGCTGGCAAGTTGGTTGCTATACACTATGTGTATGTCAACCAAGCACAGACCCCTGGAGTGTACTGTGATTACAAAAGCCAATCACATAAGCTATCACAGAGAGTGAGCGTCTGTGATTGGCCGTTGTTGGCTAGTTAAGTGAATATGCATGAAGCATAATGAGCAGCCCAGGAAGCAAGCAGTAGGTGACTGGAAAATTCAATCCAGCTATCTATCTAAAAAACAAAAAGTAGAATTCAGCACAAATTTAGGCAAAAGTGAGGGGGGTGCAATACTTCCTGAAATACGGTGTTGCTTGACAAAGGTCATACAGGTCGAAACGTTGCACCACTGAGGGCTGGATTAAAGGGATCCGGTCAGCTGTTTTAACCCTTCTAACCTATCCCTACCTGTCCCTGCAGCCACCTACTACTTTCCTAACCATCCCTCTCTGACCAATCTTGCATTTATAAAAGTGGAATAGAACAGTTTTCAAACTTACAAAATCTCTGATGATGGGGCGTTCTTGACGGTTAGGCGGTGTCTCCAGGGCTGCACTACCCCCGACTCACTGCTCTAATGACACCCTGATGGGTGGCATCATTCCATCAGGACCGATGTCCTGATTTAAATCTCACGCACCGCACCTCCTGGTGTATGACGCGGATGCCGGGCGCCGTATCACACCGCGTCATACCCGGGGATGCGCAGTGCACAGACTCTATTTGCATATTCATAATTCCCAGGAGGCAATGCGCCTAGGAATTCACTGTGTTGAGCGCTTTAGCCGGCTGCCTGCAGTGTTTTCTTGGACTGGTCTCCCTGAGATCAGTGAATACTTTGTGAAAAATAGATCATGCCACACGTGTGGTTTTTTTATGTGCACATGTGAAGAGGCCCAAGAGATGATCTGTTAAAAGAATTAATCTTTTGGGGAGAGTTCACGGCACTTCCGAAACTGGAAACACTTTCTTCTCCAGAAACAATGTTCTGATAATACAGCAAGTTAGCAATTGGAAATGAAAAATTACCATGTAATTCCATGGACAGAATGCGGCTACAGCCGTTTTTCAAGCAATGTAACAAGTGAAGGAATTCTGAGGCAGACTATGTGTAAAGAGCCATAGATAACTATTTCTACAGTAAAAAGAAAAGTAAAAAAAAGATAGACAAGACAGTAATGTTTATCCTCCTGGGAAAGTTCGACAAAGCAGTCTGAGCAAAAACAAATCTAAACATTACACCTACACTGTCTGCCCGAATCAATACATTGCTTTGTCTCAGCTGGTTTGCTGCTGATTGCTTCTGATAGATTCAACTCAAGTTACTGGTAAACACAGAAATAATACACAAAGTAAAATAATCTTTAGATGTACAATAGGAATTGAAGACTGAAACAAGGCAACTTAACAAATATCCCCCTGTGAAGTTTAATGTAAGATGTTCTTCCTTACCTCACAAAAGCGCAAAACAAAGGAAAAATGCAGTGGCATATACCATAGAAATATTCTGTATTATATTAAGTGGGGGATATGCTGTGTACGCCGACTCGCACAGTGATAGCGAACATGGGGTTATAAATGGAGACATGGGGGACAGGTCCATTATATCCCTACTGAAGAAGCAAATAGGTGAAACGCGTCCGGGGCTATCCCTTAACTGGAGCAAACTGCAAACAAAACAATGGGTTAGGCTGGTTTCACACTTGCGGACCCATCCGCAGTGTCCCTCAGAGGGGATCCACAAGCTGAGCGCAGGCGCCGCAAGTCTCTATGTTTAACATGAGCACGCAGGTGCCTGCGCTCTGATGTAGATTGGTGTGCGCACCCTGTGCGCACCCATTCACTGCATTGTATGATTTGTACGCGTACAAATCACACACTCTCGTCCGCACCCTGAATGCGACATGTTGCGTTCCTGGTGCAGACGAGAATGTATGATTTGTGCACATGCATCCGCCTGCGTACAAATCATACATTGCAGTGAATGGGTGCGCACAGGGTGTGCACGCCAGTCTGCATCAGAGAACAGGCACCTGCGGCCCCATGTATACGCAGTGGCAGGTAGGACTAGTGTGAAGGCACCCTTAGTGATTACTAATAGAGATGGGCGAGTCCGAAAAGACTCGGAATCGCAAGACCCCAACGAGTCCGAGTCAAGGACTCGGGACTCGTTGCGAGTCCAGCGAGTCCAATGTTAATGGATAGGGACCCCAGTAATAGCGAATAATGACATTTACAACTCGCTGATGTGTCTCTGAAAGTGTGCGAGTCCAAACTCGCTGGTTTTTCTCTTATTTTGAGGCTTGTAGCCGATGATGCGAGGGAAGGGATTCTCCAGCACACACCATGCTTTAAGGAAACAGGAAGCGAGTCGCGCTGACAGGCGCACACACAGAGCGATCCATTCATCAGTGCAATCATGGCAGCAGGACGTGGCACGGTGAACACACTGCGTCTTATTGCACTTGTGGAGGCTCGTCCATTTCTATGGCTCCCTACAGATCCTGACTATGGGGATACGACCCAAATTAATACAGCCTGGAGAGAGATCGCCCAAGAGATGTTCCCTGCGTTTCATCGGAGTGACCATGAGGAACAGAGCAATCTAAGTAAGTTAAATGAGTTTACACGTTATATATTGCATTTACTGTATATATACTCGTGTATAAGCCGACCCGTGTATAAGCCGACCCCCCTATTTTTGCCCCGAAAAACTATGAAAACATATTCACCGCCATCCTGGTATACAGCGGCTATCACTGGTAGACAGCCCCCCAGCAGAGTATACACCTCCCCCTGCAGAGTATACAGGCCCCCAGCTGGGTATACATGCCCCCATATTGTGGTATACAGGCAGGGGCGGACTGGCCCAGGTGCCACGGGTCATGCGGCTGCAGGAGCATGAATAATCCGCATGTCCCTGAAGCAGCAGGCGGAAACGGAAGCTCCTGGCCGCGCGATGACGTCATCAGCACGCGGCTGCATCCGGGAGTGAGCGTCTGTGAGTGGCGTGCGGCTGCGACTGTTAGCGAGCGGCTGTGAGGAGCGCGAGGCTGCGGCTGGGACCGAGCCATAGGATAATGCGGGAGCTGCGGTGACTGTGAGGCGGCTGCCAGTCATCACCCCCCCCCCACACCCCGTCCTCACCTGTGTTGGGCCAGTGAGGGAGGGTTGCGACCCAAACTGTAGGGTGCCAGTCAGTCCCTGTATACAGGGCCCTCAGTGTGTGTACAGGCCCCCCCAGCAGTGGGTATACAGGGCCCCCAGCAGTGGGTAGACAGTGGCCCAGTGGGTTTACAGGGCCCCCAGCAGTGGGAATACAGGGCCCCCATAGCAGGGTATACAGGACCCTGAATGTGTTATCATGCTCCACCGCATAGTTGCCTATATTTGGATGGGGTCACAACAGTACAATGAGTTTAATGTCTGATCCTCCTGGCTCTTTCGGCCAAGGGGTTGGGTGTATATAAATACCACTAATGACCAGAGTCTGGTGCCCGCACTATTACATTCTCTATGCGTTGACATGTGTCCTGCCTCATTTGTGATTGTGGCCACGTGAGCTCAATGTCCGTAATGCTGTTGATGATGTTCCACACTGTCGTGTCACTGTGCCTTGTATACACATTACACACACAAAATGAATAAAATGTTATTGTTGATTTGTACACATACTTTTGTTGTTTCAAATATTACACATCTCTAAAGCCGGTTTCAAATCATTTCACAGTTGACCATCTTAAAAAACGGTGGAGGAGCTGCCGGGACCAGCATAAGAAGCAGTACCGGCAGTACTCAGAGAGACAACCGGGAGCCGCTGCATTGCTCAACCACTACCACTTTTATGACCGGCTGTCCTTCCTTCACCCGGTGGCCCGTATGCCAAGGTATGTGTCTGCAGCACTGTTGTGTACATTTAGTATTATTTATTAATATATACATTAGGTTCCATTTCGGGTCTGTGGGTAGCAGAGTATACACGTGGCTCTGTGGGTAGCAGAGTATACAGGCGGGTCTGTGGGTAGCAGAGTATACAGGCGGGTCTGAGGTAGCAGAGTATACAGGCGTCTCTGTGGGTAGCAGAGTATACAGGCGGGTCTGAGGTAGCAGAGTATACAGGCGTCTCTGTGGGTAGCAGAGTATACAGGCGGGTCTGAGGTAGCAGAGTATAAAGACGGCTCTGTGGGTAGCAGAGTATACAGGCGGGTCTGTGGGTAGCAGAGTATACAGGCGGGTCTGTGGGTAGCAGAGTATACAGGCGGGTCTGTGGGTAGCAGAGTATACAGGCGGGTCTGAGGTAGCAGAGTATACAGGCGGGTCTGAGGTAGCAGAGTATACAGGCGGGTCTGAGGTAGCAGAGTATACAGGCGTCTCTGTGGGTAGCAGAGTATACAGGCGGGTCTGTGGGTAGCAGAGTATACAGGCAGGTCTGAGGTAGCAGAGTATACAGGCGGGTCTGAGGTAGCAGAGTATACAGGCGGGTCTGAGGTAGCAGAGTATACAGGCGGGTCTGTGGGTAGCAGAGTATACAGGCGGGTCTGAGGTAGCAGAGTATACAGGCGTCTCTGTGGGTAGCAGAGTATACAGGCGGGTCTGTGGGTAGCAGAGTATACAGGCGGGTCTGAGGTAGCAGAGTATACAGGCGGGTCTGAGTAGCAGAGTATACAGGCGGGTCTGAGGTAGCAGAGTATACAGGCGGGTCTGTGGGTAGCAGAGTATACAGGCGGGTCTGAGGTAGCAGAGTATACAGGCGGGTCTGTGGGTAGCAGAGTATACAGGCGGGTCTGAGGTAGCAGAGTATACAGGCGGGTCTGTGGGTAGCAGAGTATACAGGCGGGTCTGTGGGTAGCAGAGTATACAGGCGGGTCTGAGGTAGCAGAGTATACAGGCGGGTCTGAGGTAGCAGAGTATAAAGACGGCTCTGTGGGTAGCAGAGTATATAGGTGATGAGAATAGGGTTAATAGATGGTGCTACAGTGTTGGGGCGCTGCTAGAGGGAGCAGAGATCCGATTACTGCCATAATTTCTGACCTTATTAAAGATAGCGGCCGCAGCTAAATGACATCATGGCAAAGGTAAACATGGGGTGTGGTTAGCTGCAGGAGGTTAGTGAGAGGTGTGGGTTGTTTGGCAGAGGGCGTGGTGTGGGCGTGGTGAGCGCTGCTCCAGCGTCAGATACGCTGCGAGCGCGGAACCGCGGCACATCTCCAGGAGCAGAGGACGTGTCCGGTACGTCCGTAGCCCCCGGCCTCCCCGTTGTCCGCACACACAGCCCCGCTGTGACCTCTGCAGTGTCACAGGCCCCGGCGGGCGTCTGTCATCTCCTCCTGACACTGACCTCCTCCTGATTTGATTGTCTGTGTTGTCCCCCCCCGCTGTCAGCATCAGTGATCTGCTAAGACCTGTGGGTGCACAGACGGGGGAAGTACAAATGCCAGCATGCCGGGGCGGATTGGGCGCTGTGAGGGGCGCAGGTCTTGCTGTGAGCGGAGGGCGCGAGGCCGCTCGAGAAAACGCTATAGCGGCTGTGTGAGTTAAGCGTCTGCGGCTCGTGAAGGCGCATACGCGTCTCCGCTCGCAGTGACGCTAAGGAGTTTGGGATTAGGCTACAGTGCCGGAATTTCAAACTCCCGATTATAGATTATATATATATATTGTATACCTTTCAACCCCTTCCCTGCTTTATATAGATGATATAAGCTAAAAGTTTTGTGAATTAAGTATGTCAAGTAAAAAGTGAAGTCAGGGGGACTTTTTTTTTTCATGTGAACCATTGGTGTTATTGATCGTCTAGATTAGATGGGATGGGGGGGGTGGGTGTTAATCAGGGGGTGAAAAATTATGTATTAGTATGGAATTAGCAAAGAAAGTCACGTATTCCTTTATGTTATGTACAGTTGGTTATTCTTTCATAATAATAACAAATATCTGATTAATAATACACAGATACACAGAGTCTAAAAAGCGTGCAACTTAATGTTTGACCTATGTTTTTGTTTCCAAATGCAATGCATTCACCAAATTTTTTTTTACTTTACCCACAGAGAAGCTTACTACAGAGGGCGGCGTGCTGTGAACCCTCCACCGCCAAACAGAAGGCGGCGTGGAGAAACACCCACCACCACCACCACGGCCGGCGCCACCACCACCACCGCCGTCGCCGCCGCCACCACCACCACCACCAGCATCGCCAGGGCCAGCACCACCACCGCCGCCACCAGCGGCCGGGCCAGCACCACCACCGCCGCCACCAGCGGCAGGCCCATCAACACCACCACCGCCGTCCCCGCCACCACCACCACCACCGCCACCAGCGGCAGGGTCCGCACCACCACCGCCCCCACCAGCGGCAGGGCCAGCACCACCACCGCCACCACCAGCGGCAGGGCCAGCACCACCACCGCCACCACCAGCGGCAGGGCAAGCACCACCAGCGGCAGGCCCAGCTTATGGTCCCATCCCGGGGTCTGCACAATTAAGTGTGCAACAGAGTAATGCTGACTTTGCCCGCAGTATTATACCATTCATGGATAATATTCCATTTGACAGGCTACTGCGGGCAAGGTCAGCATTACAGATAGTGCTGGAAGCCTGTCAGCCAGGAAACGACCCCGGTGATGTGTTCCAATATTTGGATGGGTGGAAAATAAACTCTAACAGGCTGGGCAGGCCCACAACACGGGACAGCCAAGTCCCACCCCACAGGGCTTTGCCTCACTGCCAGTGGCCAGCGAACAGGGACCTACCACCGTTCCCTACACCTATTCAGATGATCCACCCTGAAGGGTTCGGCCAGGCCATCCGTGGGGCCCTTGACCTTTTGCAGGACGGACAGCCCACCTACCAGGACCTGTAGGGCTCCATTTATTGTTTTTGATGTAGTTACCTTAATTAAAGGTAGTATTTGTTGGAATGTCCAAACAGTGCTGCCATTTTTTTTTTTTAAACACAGTTTTAAAAACCAGCTTTGTGTCTGTCTTTTTTTCAAGGAATGAATGTGGATTTTTTTTTTTGGTTGGGCTTCAAGTCATCATAATTATTATAATTATTTATTTATATAGCGGCCATAGGTTCCATGGCGCTTTACATGAGGAAAAGGTAGAGAAGGACAAGTACAATAAACATAGACAATAAGGTCATACAGGTACAATAGTAGAGGACCCTGTACGCGTGGGCTCACATTCTACGAGGGGTGGGTGGGGATACAATAGGGTGGGGAAGGTGTCGGTCGTGGGGCGTGTAGCGGGGTCTCATGGCAGGTTGTAGGCCTGTCGGAAGAGGTGAGTCTTTATAAGTATCTTTAAGGTTCAGAGGGTAGGCGACTGACTGATGAGGTGGGGCAGGGAGTTCCATAGCATGGCGGATGACCGGGAGAAATCCTGTATGCGGTTGTGGGAAGAGGAGATGAGGGTGGACTGTAGGACAAGTTCTTGGGATGAACGCAGGTTGCGTGAGGGATGGTATCGGGAGATCATGTCGGAGATGTATGGTGGGGATAGGTTGTGTAAGGCTTTGAATGTCATGGTCAGTGTTTTAAAGTGAGCTCTCTGTGGGCCGGAGGGGCCAGTGAACGGCTTGGCAGAGGGTGTAGGCAGGGGAGTAGCGTGAGGACAGATGGATTAGCCGGGCAGCAGAGTTTAGTATAGATTGGAGAGTTGCAAGAGAGTTGGCAGGGAGACCTATGCGAAGGAGGTTGCAGTAGTCAAGGCGGGAGATGATGAGGGCATTTATGAGTGTTTCAGCAGTGTCAGGATTGAGGAACGACCGAATTGGTTAAATATTTTTGAGTTGGAGTCACAGGGACTTGGTTAGGGACTACAGGTGGGGCTTGAAGGAGAGGGAGGAGTCAAGGATTACCCCGAGACAGTTGGCGTGGTGGACAGGGGAGAGAGCATCATTAGCAAGTACTTTACGGCCCGCATGGCGCATGAAGTCACCTTGGTTACTAAGTGTCAAATCATGACTCCACATACAACTGTTGCTGACAAACAGTGCCTGTGTTTGGGGGGTTACTTTATGCCTCGCTATGGCAACAAGACTATGAACACACATGTGAGAGGCTGGGACGTCTACATGCTACACATCGCGTCTACGCGTTTTGTATGGAGCGTACAGTGGGACCCTTCAACAGGCTCCAGCAGGATGATAGTCCAAGCAACGCCCACGATGCAGGCATAGGATTGGTGCCTGGAAAAATTAGCCCAAGGGGCTGTTTCCCATTTTTGGTATAAATGTAGGCCTAAGGGCCATAAAAAGCTTGTTAGCCAGGGTGTCTCCCAAACCATGATAAGCTTGTTAGCCTGTGTGGCTCAAAAAATTAGCCCAAGGGGCTGTTTCCCATTTTTGGTATAAATGTAGGTCTAAGGGCCATACAAAGCTTGTTAGCCAGGGTGTCTCCCAAACCATGATAAGCTTGTTAGCCTGTGTGGCTCAAAAAATTAGCCCAAGGGGCTGTTTCCCATTTTTGGTATAAATGTAGGTCTAAGGGCCATACAAAGCTTGTTAGCCAGGGTGTCTCCCAAACCATGATAAGCTTGTTAGCCTTTGTGGCTCAAAAAATTAGCCCAAGGGGCTGTTTCCCATTTTTGGTATAAATGTAGGCCTAAGGGCCATAAAAAGCTTGTTAGCCAGGGTGTCTCCCAAACCATGATAAGCTTGTTAGCCTGTGTGGCTCAAAAAATTAGCCCAAGGGGCTGTTTCCCATTTTTGGTATAAATGTAGGCCTAAGGGCCATAAAAAGCTTGTTAGCCAGGGTGTCTCCCAAACCATGATAAGCTTGTTAGCCTGGGTGGCTCAAAAAATTAGCCCAAGGGGCTGTTTCCCATTTTTGGTATAAATGTAGGCCTAAGGGCCATAAAAAGCTTGTTAGCCAGGGTGTCTCCCAAACCATGATAAGCTTGTTAGCCTGGGTGGCTCAAAAAATTACCCCAAGGGGCTGTTTCCCATTTTTGGTATAAATGTAGGCCTAAGGGCCATAAAAAGCTTGTTAGCCAGGGTGTCTCCCAAACCATGATAAGCTTGTTAGCCTGTGTGGCTCGAAAAATTAGCCCAAGGGGCTGTTTCCCATTTTTGGTATACATGTAGGTCTAAGGGCCATACAAAGCTTGTTAGCCAGGGTGTCTCCCAAACCATGATAAGCTTGTTAGCCTGTGTGGCTCAAAAAATTAGCCCAAAGGGCTTAATAAAGTATATTTTTAAATAAAGCAGGGCGCTTGGCCCATTGCATATTATTGCTTGGACTAGGAGCATAGAAGAAGCAAGGCCAACTATGCAGTCGTAGGCTTGGTGCCTCAAAAAATTAGCCCAAAGGGCTTAATAAAGTATATTTTTAAATAAAGCAGGGCGCTTGGCCCATTGCATATTATTGCTTGGACTAGGAGCATAGAAGAAGCAAGGCCAACTATGCAGTCGTAGGCTTGGTGCCTCAAAAAATTAGCCCAAAGGGCTTAATAACGTATTTTTTTACATAAAGCAGGGCGCTTGGCCCATAGCATATTATTGCTTGGACTGGGTGCCGAATGAAATCAACAGAGCTACGGGACTTGTCATTAATTCCTGTCCAAAATGGGCATATTGTTAACAGCGCAATATCCCAATCATATAAATTATGATTAGGTTAATCTAGGATTGTGTACTGTCGTCAGGAGGGCTTAGGAACTGTGATGATATCCAATCATTGTTGAATTTAATTAGAGTGAGCCTGTCGGCATTTTCTGTGGTGAGGCGGGACCTTCTATCAGTGACTATACCCCCAGCGGCACTGAAAACACGCTCTGATGTCACACTAGCAGCTGGGCATGCCAGCACCTCCAAGGCATACAATGACAGCTCAGTCCAAGTGTGCAGCTTGGAAACCCAGTAATTAAAGGGTACAGAAGGGTCGGTTAGGAAGCTGGTACTGTCACTGAGATACTGCTGCACCATATTGGACAATTGTTGTTTCCTACTCAAGGTCACCGTTGTCAAATTACGTTCTTGATTGGAAGGTCTGTTGAACATCGCCCAGTTGGCGGACATCTTACCCCCACCTCTTCTTGTCATTGATGGCGTTTGTGTCCCAACCAAAGGCTGCTGTTGGAAAGAGCTGGTTCTTCGATGTATAGCGGATTCAGACGGTGATATTGCCAGCAAAATATCAAGAAGAACCCTCTTTACATGATCCATCGTTAAGCCCCTGGATGAGTGCGACAGCAGCGACTGAAATTTGTCTTTGTACCGTGGGTCCAAAAACGTTGACAACCAGTAGAGGTCGCTGTCATAGATGTGTATGACGCGTGGATCTTTGGAGACACATTGACACATTACTTCAGCCATGTGTGCTAAGCTGCAAAGACTCATCTCCTCGGTTACAACAGAATGAAGATCACTACGCGTCGTGGCCTCTAAATCGGTGTCCGCCTCCTCCTCTTCAGCCCACCCATGCTGTACCGACATAAACGTAGGGTTGGGAGTACCATCAGGGTTCACATCAGTACCAGACAAAAATAAATCTTCTTCATCATCACCCTCATCACCATCTTCCTGAACCAATGTAGCCTGCTGATATTGGCTAGGGTGGCTAGGATCAGCGATGTTCAATTCTGGCTCCATAGCCATCCGCTGTGCTCTCAAAGCATCTGTTTTGAGATTCAATAGGGATTCTTGGAGCAGGCAGAGCATGGGGATGGTGAGACTTATAATCGACTGATCCCCACTGACAAGTTTGGTACAGTATTCGAAGTTATCCAGCAACTCGCAAAGGTCAGCGATCCAGACCCACTCGAAAGTAGTGATGTGTGTGGTATGACTTCCAGGTTGACGGGCATGTTACAGCTGAAATTCCGCTATTGCCTTCTGCTGCTCATTAAACCTTGCCAGCATATGGAAGGTGGAGTTCCATCGCGTAGGCATGTCGCAAATTAGCCTGTGTTTCGGCAAGTTAAATTGGATTTGAAGGGCAGAAAGACTTGCAGCTGCTGTGGACGAATGTCTAAAGTGGGCGCAAATTCGCCTCACCTTATCCAGTAGCTCAGATAACTCTGGGTATATTTTGAGGAATTTCTGAACTACCAGGTTCAGGACATGAGCCATGCAAGGCACATGTACAAGTTTACCGTGCTTTATTGCCGCCACAAGGTTTGCACCATTATCGCTCACAACTAGACCTGGTTGTAGTTCCAGTGGGGCCAGCCACTCATCGGTCTGTTGCTTGAGACCTTTCCACAACTCTGTTGCAGTGTGACGTGTGTCACCTAGGCAGATAAGCTTCAGAAGAGCCTGTTGTCGCCTTGCAGAAGCAGTACTGCAAAGCTCCCAACTCGGACGTGATGGTGCTTGAGGCTCAGCAGTGGACAAGGAAGTGGCAGAAGCAGATTGGGCACTGGACATATATGAGGAGGCAGACACCCGGAATGATGTTGGGCCCGCTATTCGTGGAGTTGGAAGTATGTCAGATGGTACAGTTTTAGAAGTTGGGACACTCTCCACCAGGTTGATCCAGTGAGCCGTTAGTGAAATGTATCTGCCCTGTCCACAACTACTTGTCCACGTGTCCGTTGTTAGGTGGACTTTGGCGGTGACAGCATTTGTTAAAGCACGTTTTAAGTTGTTAACCACGTGCTGGTGTAAGTCGGGAACGGCACTACGTGAGAAAAAGTACCGGCTGGGTACAGAGTATCGTGGTGCTGCCTCAGCCATCAACTCCCGAAAAGACTCTGTACCCACAAGCCTAAACGGCAGCATTTCCACAGCTAACAACTTGGCTATTTTCGCTGTCACTTTTTGGGAATATGGGTGTGTCGGTTGGAACTTCCGCTGTCTTTCATACAGCTGTGGCACAGACAACTGCACGTTTGGACCAGACTGACAAGAGGATTGACTACTGTCATGTCTGTCTTGTAAAGCACCTTGGGAGGAGTACGCTTGAGCAGGAGCTGAAGCCTGAACACTTGCTGGTGAAGGATGTATCTGAGGTGGCCTGGAAGTGTTTGGATCTGAAGGCACTGATTTTGAACCCTGATAGGGTGCCCACTGAATTGGGTGCTTAAGAGACATATGCTTGCGCATACTGCTGGTGCTCTGGTTTCCTTTTACCGTGCCTCTGCTAAGCCTTGCCTGGCACATCTTACAGATAACCATATTTGGTAATGTTGGGCTATCCTTAAAAAATTGCCACACACTGGCTGTTCGTCCTTTATTTTTAATTGGAGGAAGAGGAGGATGACTCTGTTCAACACCAACTGTGGACACATTTTGGGCAACTGTGTTTGCAGTTTGTGCAACAGTTGGCACAGTTTGTGCCACAGTTGACGCTATTTGGGCAACTGTTCTCACAGTTTGTGTTCTGGAGACAGTACGCCTTTGTGATTTTGCCAGTGGTACATAGCCACTTTCATCCTCCTGGCTGCTCTCTTGGCTATGCAATTCAGCAATCCAGGTAGGATCTGTGGTGTCATCATCCACCCCTTCCAGTTCAAAGGATTCTGGATAAACTGACTGAGCAGGCTGGCCAGATGAGATGTGTGTCTCATCATCCTCATCATCATCCACCTCCTGAGATACTGTTTGCATTTCGTGAAAGTGTCTTTCCTCAGGACGCGCTACTTCCAAACTTTGGCCATGAGTAGACATTTCGTCTACTTCAAGTATGTCGTCAGGCAGTGACAAAGAAACCCCTTGATAAGAACCGAATAAGTCATCCGAGTGACCAAGGTCCATATCCAAATTTTCCTCTGGCTGCCGATGGGTTGAGGCAATATGACGACTTTGAGGATTGGATGGCGCTGCATTGTCTGTAGCGACACTGGAATGTCTTGCCACGGATGATTGCGTACTGCAAGAACCAGTGGTCGAGGGTGTCTGAGCCATCCAAGATGTTATCTTGTCATGCTCATCCGGCCTCAACACACGTTTTCTTTGAGTACTGGGATTTCTAGGTAGAAAAAAGGACGTTCTATCAATCCTAGGCTGTGTACTTGTACCAGTGCCTTCTTGGGCAAGACTGCTGCGGCCACGAGCTCGTCCCTGTCCCTTTGCAACATCCTTTTTGGTAATTGTTTTTTTTTGAGACATTGTAGACGAATGCACAGTCACCGAGTTGGAGTTAGGTGTTGCTGTATGCGTCACTTGCTGGCGGGGTAAGTGTGCGCGCTCACACTTGGCAGTGAAGCCGCACACTACACTCCCTAAAAAAATTAGTTTCAAGTGCGCACAGCCACCGAGATGTGGTTAGGTGTTGCTGAATGCGTCACTTGCTGGCGGGGTAAGTGTGCGCGCTCACACTTGGCAGTGAAGCCGCACACTACACTCCCTAAAAAAATTAGTTTCAAGTGCGCACAGCCACCGAGATGTGGTTAGGTGTTGCTGAATGCGTCACTTGCTGGCGGGGTAAGTGTGCGCGCTCACACTTGGCAGTGAAGCCGCACACTACACTCCCTAAAAAAATTAGTTTCAAGTGCGCACAGCCACCGAGATGTGGTTAGGTGTTGCTGAATGCGTCACTTGCTGGCGGGGTAAGTGTGCGCGCTCACACTTGGCAGTGAAGCCGCACACTACACTCCCTAAAAAAATTAGTTTCAAGTGCGCACAGCCACCGAGATGTGGTTAGGTGTTGCTGAATGCGTCACTTGCTGGCGGGGTAAGTGTGCGCGCTCACACTTGGCAGTGAAGCCGCACACTACACTCCCTAAAAAAATTAGTTTCAAGTGCGCACAGCCACCGAGATGTGGTTAGGTTAGCTGAATGCGTCACTTGCTGGCGGGGTAAGTGTGCGCGCTCACACTTGGCAGTGAAGCCGCACACTACACTCCCTAAAAAAATTAGTTTCAAGTGCGCACAGCCACCGAGATGTGGTTAGGTGTTGCTGAATGCGTCACTTGCTGGCGGGGTAAGTGTGCGCGCTCACACTTGGCAGTGAAGCCGCACACTACACTCCCTAAAAAAATTAGTTTCAAGTGCGCACAGCCACCGAGATGTGGTTAGGTTAGCTGAATGCGTCACTTGCTGGCGGGGTAAGTGTGCGCGCTCACACTTGGCAGTGAAGCCGCACACTACACTCCCTAAAAAAATAAGTTTCAAGTGCGCACAGCCACCGAGATGTGGATAGGTGTTGCTGAATGCGTCACTTGCTGCCGGGGTAAGTGTGCGCGCTCACACTTGGCAGTGAAGCCGCACACTACACTCCCTAAAAAAATTAGTTTCAAGTGCGCACAGCCACCGAGATGTGGTTAGGTGTTGCTGAATGCGTCACTTGCTGGCGGGGTAAGTGTGCGCGCTCACACTTGGCAGTGAAGCCGCACACTACACTCCCTAAAAAAATAAGTTTCAAGTGCGCACAGCCACCGAGATGTGGTTAGGTGTTGCTGAATGCGTCACTTGCTGGCGGGGTAAGTGTGCGCGCTCACACTTGGCAGTGAAGCCGCACACTACACTCCCTAAAAAAATTAGTTTCAAGTGCGCACAGCCACCGAGATGTGGTTAGGTTAACTGAATGCGTCACTTGCTGGCGGGGTAAGTGTGCGCGCTCACACTTGGCAGTGAAGCCGCACACTACACTCCCTAAAAAAATTAGTTTCAAGTGCGCACAGCCACCGAGATGTGGTTAGGTTAGCTGAATGCGTCACTTGCTGGCGGGGTAAGTGTGCGCTCTCACACTTGGCAGTGAAGCCGCACACTACACTCCCTAAAAAAATTGGTTTGAAGTGCGCACAGCCACCGAGATGTGGTTAGGTTAGCTGAATGCGTCACTTGCTGGCGGGGTAAGTGTGCGCTCTCACACTTGGCAGTGAAGCCGCACACTACACTCCCTAAAAAAATTGGTTTGAAGTGCGCACAGCCACCGAGATGTGGTTAGGTTAGCTGAATGCGTCACTTGCTGGCGGGGTAAGTGTGCGCTCTCACACTTGGCAGTGAAGCCGCACACTACACTCCCTAAAAAAATTGGTTTGAAGTGCGCACAGCCACCGAGATGTGGTTAGGTTAGCTGAATGCGTCACTTGCTGGCGGGGTAAGTGTGCGCTCTCACACTTGGCAGTGAAGCCGCACACTACACTCCCTAAAAAAATTGGTTAGAAGTGCGCACAGCCACTGAGATGTGGTTAGGTTAGCTGAATGCGTCACTTGCTGGCGGGATAAGAGTGCGCTCTCACACTTGGCAGTGAAGCCGCACACTACACTCCCTAAAAAAATTGGTTTGAAGTGCGCACAGCCACCGAGATGTGGTTAGGTTAGCTGAATGCGTCACTTGCTGGCGGGGTAAGTGTGCGCTCTCACACTTGGCAGTGAAGCCGCACACTACACTCCCTAAGGTGGAGTACGTGCTAGCAGCAACACACTGGTCTGCCACAGAAAAAATAACGCTCTATGGCTTATTAGGAACAAAAATCGATCTGGTGCAAAAACAAAAAGGAAACAGCACCTCAGCTAAGCCTCTGACTGCAGCTGTTAGCAAAGCTGAGTGAGTAAGCTAAGCTATGAGGTCCGTCCTGTGTGCACTCTAAGGCTTCTCCTTCCTTCCCTCCCTGCCTGCCTACACAGCACTACTCCGTCCTCCTCCTAGCTCTCAGAAGAGCTTTTTGGGTTAATAAAAGGAATCTTCCCTACACTGACAATCCCTGATCTGCTCCAGCATATATCTCTCTCTCCCTATACTAGGTCAGATCGTCTCAGGAATGTGCCCAAAATGGCGGGGACAAGCCTTATATACTGCCTTGCCTGTCATAGATGACATAGGCATGACGCTGGACAGCAGCCAATCATAGTCCTGACACAACCAACTTTGCTATGCCATTACTGACTATGATTGGCTATCTTCACAAGTTTTCTGACCTAACACGCACGCTGTGCTGACTCGGAACATAACAGATTCTGTATTCCAGAGTCCGAATCCCGAATACAGTATACAGGACTCGGAATCGTAGACTCGTAGGACTCGGAATCGTAGACTCGCTCAGACTCGCTGCTGACAGCGGGTATCTGTGACGAGTCAAGCTTATTGCCATTGAATTCCATTGGACTCGTCACTGTGCGAGTCCAAGCTGGGAGATTCGCCGAGTAACGAGTCCTGCGAGTACCTTCAGAATCGCCGAGTCCCGAGTCCTAGCGAGTAGACTCGCCCATCCCTAATTACTAAGGGAATTTGTAGGTTGACTGGAGGAGGGAAATAATTACATACTAAAAAGGGGAATATTCATTAGGAGTGTCTTGTGTTGACTCCACTGTGATAAATTAGATGGGAGCTCTAGTATGACTGGGCTGGTACCAGTACTATAAAGGTACCGTCACACGACGCCATATCGCCGGCGAGATCTCTGGCAATTCCCGAATTCGGCGGTGTGGAAACCACATCACATATGTGTAGTGGCGTGTGACTGGGCGATTCTACGGCGAGAAATCGCTGGTGGAGCGTCACCTGATTGCCCTGCACTGCAGTGAAATCAGGCAATATCCACCAGGCGATTTCAGCGCATCGTGGTGTGTAACAGGGCGATAGCGACGTACACAGCGATCCTGAAATAAATCCCATAGGCGTGCTTGGATGTTGTTTTTTTTCGCACCGCATCTGCGGCAATTGGTCAGTGATACTGCGTTCCGATTTGCTGGCCGCGTCCGATGCGCCTTATTTGATGACTCACGCGTTCACGCAAGGCTGAACAATGGGAATGCAGTTCCGTCCACCAATTGCAGTATAGGGGTGCGGTGAAACAGCACGCCCCTAGCAAACCACTATGCCCACATCGCTGCTACGATTGTGGCGTGTGAAGCAGCGATGTGTGTAGGGAAGATCGCATCCGGTATTCTGCAGGCAATTTTCGGAACGCAGGATCACCAAAGATCGCACGCGAGATCGCTATGTGTGACAGCTCCACAGCGTTGTGAAAAAAGTGCCCGAAACGTGAGCGCACACGTCAAATTGCCAGCGATATGGAAGACACATCGCGGCATGTGGCGGTACCTTAAGAGACTAGGCATCCCGGCATAAATCATGTGGAGACCTGATTTACTAATCACTTGGGGCTAGTAATCATAGACCACTCCAGGGATACTCATTTTTGACCATCCATAATTTGTGATTTTTGGCTGTATACACCACTCATAAAGAGATGTTTACTTGAGTCTTGCTTAATCTATTCACATCTTGTTCACCTTAAATGTTTGATGATAAAAAATTGTGATGTCTGTAAAACTACCCTCTCTTTTTCTATGTGTTTTTTCAGCAAAAACATGAAAGGTTTTATCTTATATATGAGATAAGCAGTATGTACTCTTATTCTGCATCTGTATGTATAATGGGTATAAACCTTCTTCTATGACCTTCTGTATATGTAAATATTCTGTATTAGACAGGGACCGATTCTGTTGCATCCGGTGATTTTACAACATGTGAGATTATATATTAGTCCAACTACTCCAGCTACTAATCGTAGCGCCACTGAGGAGGGTAGGGGGAGCCTGCTGCTGCATGGGGTGGCCGTTGCTTGGCAAGTTCTGCTACTCGCCACCCCCCTGTGCTATCTCACTCCCTCTCTCCCCTTGTGCTGTCTCTGACCCCTGTTTGCTCTCTTTCCCCTTGTGCTGTCTCTCCCATGTGCTCCCTCTCTCCCCCTGTACGCTCTCTTCCCCTGTGCTGTTTCTCTGCCCTTTGGCTGTCTCCCCCCTGTGCGCTTTCTCTTCCCCCATGCGCTCTCTCCCCCATATGCTGTCTTTCGCCCTGTACACTCTCTGTCTCCCTCTGTGCTCTGTCTCACTCAACCTTGTGCTATGTCTCTTTCCTCCTGTGCACTGGGGGGCCAAAGCACTAGCTTGTATTCCAGAGTGGAACGCAAATAGGAGGAAGTGCAGGAGCAGGATGGGTCTACCCAGGGGCTGACTGGGGATTAATACTCTGGGTGGCAGATTTAGTTCGCCAGCCCTTAGGTGAGGACCGGGGGGGGGGTGCTGTCCGAAATTTTTCAGGTCCTGTGCGACGCCAGCAGCAAATCGCCGCCGGCCCATTTGGGGGGGGGCGGCCCTAGATGAAGGCTATACCACCAGCCCAAGGGGCACTTGCCCCCTGCCACCTGGGCCAGTCCGTCCCTGGGTCTACCCCAAGTTTCTTCCTGAAAATGATTGCAATCTCAAATTCTTTGGTATTATTATCTTCATTTGATTTGTCTTCCATGGAAAAACACAAAAAGAATTGTCCTAAAGCCAAATTGCATATAATTCCACACCAAACATAAAAAAGGGGATGGACAAAAGTATTGCTACTTTTTAGAAAAATCATGTGATGTCCCAATTTTGTGAAAATTAAAAACACCTGTAACTTACCTGTGGCACCAAAACGGGTTGTTGGAAAAACCCAAATCACACTTGAAGCAGTTGACATAGATTAAAGTTGACCTCACCCTCTGTCCTGTGCCTTGTGGTGTACCACATTGAGCAGGAGAAAAGAAAGACAACCAAAACGTCTGATGGAACTTGAGAAACCCAAATTGTGAGGATCAAGAGCAATCTCAATTCTACATTAAGACAATACCATCTCCAAAGACCTGAATTGTTTCTGTGTCTACCGTGTTGGCAGTGTCATCAAGAATTTTAAAGCCCATGTCACTGTGCAAACCTCCCCTAGAATAGGAACGTAAAGAAAAATGACGAGAGAATTCAACGCAATATTGTGGTGAATGGTGGATAAAGCCCTTCGACGTACTCTCCAAACAAGAAACAAGCTGCCCTGCATTCCGAGGTTCAACAGTGTCCAACGCCTTACTAGTCCTACTCACTGATAGAAAAGGGACTGTATGGTAGGAAGACGCCAGGAAGACCCCACTTCTTACTCCGAGACATAAAAAAGCCAGGCTGGAGTTTGCCAAAAGCAATTTGCAAAGATCGATCTCTGGTCAGATGAGACAAAAGTAAGAGCTTTGTAGTGGCAAAGGCACAACAAAGAGTTTTACAGGAGAAAAAAAGATCAATGCAAAAAAAAGAACAATGGTCCCCTACAGTCAAACATGGCGGAGTTCCTTCCCTGATGTTTTTGGGGGGGGGGTTGCTTTGCTGCTTTCTGCACGGACTGCTTGACCTTGTGCATGACATCTGAAGTCTGAAGACTACGGAACAAATTTTGCAGCATAATGTAGACCCAGTGAGAGAAAGCTGGTGTCTCCCTCAGAGGTCAAGAGGTCTTCCAGCAGGACAATGACCCAAAAACACATCAAAAAGCACTAGAAAATGGTATGAGAGTAAAAGCACTTGTGAGACTTCTAATGGTGTACCATTCTATGAGTCCCAGACCTGAAATCCCATAGAAACACCTGTGAGAGGAGATCTAAATAATGGCAGTTTGGAGAAGGCACCCTTCAAATATCAGGGACCTAGAGCAAAGTTTCCAAAGAAGAATGGTCTAAAATTCAGCAGAGCATTAGTAAGAGAGACTCATTGTGGTTACCGGAAGCGTGTGATCGCAGTTTATTTTGGCTAAATGTTGTGCAACCAAGTATTAGCTGAGGTGCCAATACTTGGTCCCTGGCCCATTATTGGATTGAGTTTTGTGTGAAATGATCATTGTTTTGCTTTTGCTTCAATCTCTTTTGTGTTTTTTCATTGAAGAAAATAAATGAAGATAATACTATCCAAAGAAATTTGTGATTGCAATCATTTTCAGGAAGAAACTGATTTATTATCTGACAGAATTGGCAGGGTGTCAATACTTTTGGGCCACAACTGTATGTAGGTAGTATATTAAGTAAGACACATGTGTCTTTATAATTTAATCAAAAAAGCTGGGCAGCTTCTCACAAAATATCATAATGCTGGTCTGGGTGCACTCACTCACTGATAAAAAATACAGCTCTATCTCATATCCAACAATTAACAAACATCTTATAAAAAACAAGGAAAATTAAAACAATATAAAAAAAAAAAAAGAAAAAAAAAAAAAAAAAAAAAAAAATCAAAATAACAAAGAAAAAAAAATAAAAAAAGAGAAAAAAATAAAAATAAGGATTTTAAACTACTTTAAATTAAATGTTTTATGGCAAAATAAAGTTCATTTCAGCATTTCGACAAGCATGTGCCAAAGAGATCAATATGTGTAGCATGGACTGGATAAATCTATAGCAGAGATGTGTAAAGATGGAGCCTGACACCAGTTTCAGATTTAGACTTTCGTCAGAAGCGGTAAGCACCCCTCCTTACCGCAATGTATCAGAGTCTGCCTCGAACTCTATGTAGAACAGAATTATATCCTTTGAACTGGAAAGATGCAAACTGTATCAAAACCGGATATCTGAAATGCAATATTTGTTTCATACTGATAGTTTGCCAATTTGTGGATTTCTAGAGAATAAGTCATGAAAGAAAAATGAAAAAGTTAAAAATAATCGTGAGTAATCCTTAAAGTCAAACTCAAGAAGTGCAAGTCATAGAATATGAACATCAAAGAATGGATAGACAATTAACCGATATGAGATGATGAAAAATTGGAAGCACATTATTCCAAACAAATAGGGACTGGACAACTTTGATTGAGCATGCGCGCCATGTGCAGAGATCACCCGTACTATATTCTGCTGCTATCAATGAGGGGGTATTAATAGATCAAAAGCGATATTCAATGGAATATGTTTTTCGCCAATTTCAAATTCCAAGTTGTTCATTAGGTTAAGCTAAGTTCGAGTGTTAACGATGAATGTGAATGATATGCTAAAAATTTTGTAGATTCGCGGTTATGTTCAATAACTGTCTGCTGACGAAATGTTACTGACTTTTCACAGTAATGCTTTGTTCAATGTTTATTATGAGTCCATTGGTCTAGAATAGCGGACAGGAGGAGGGGGGCTGGGTGAGACATCTGTGGACAAATAAGTGCATATCTCCATTTTTTTTCCTCCCGCACTTACTATTGGGTGGTCCGGTCTATCCAGCAGTCAGCACG
>JARQOC010001294.1:0-44604 GCA_033576535.1 Allobates femoralis
AATGTCCCAGCATTCCATCTGCTCTCCTGGTCTGGGGCCTCTACTGTGATGTCATCGTGTTCTAAGCCTCGATGATGTCACAATTGCTTCTTTGCATATAAGGAAGGACGCAGCAGCAGAGAGCATTGTCTAGAGAGGCTGACAGTCACTGTACTAGAAGCTATTCACCTCTGGACTCATCATGACATTTTTACTGTTTGTGATGATCCTCAGTGTTCTACTGACGAATGTTAGTAGTGCGCCAATACGGAGATTTCAATCAGAGCCCGATAATGACATATCTGAAGGTAAGAACATTACAATCTAAACATTATTATATGGACCAGGCAGATTTTATATGAATGTGACCCAAAGTGGCATCTTTATCATTCTGCGTCTCATTCTTACATTCTGCCAGAAAAAACTGGATCCCTGATTGTGTGCGATCAATATAAAGTACAAGAAAAAATGGCACATCAACATTGCATAATGATATTTCTCAAAAAGGAGAATTTTGTGTACTCACCGTAAATTCCTTTTCTCTTAGCCTCTAATTGGGGGACACAGGACCGTGGGTGTTATGCTGCTGTCCACTAGGAGGCGACACTAAGCAGAATCTGCAAAAGAGTTAAGTGGCTCCTCCTCTACAGCATATACAGCCTAGAGCAGGAAGTGCTTCTCCAGTTTTGTGCTAAAGCAGTAGGAGAATGAACAGAAGAATGACAAGAATCACAGTAAAATAAGGCCTGTTAAGCAAACAGACAGCCACATAATAACAGTAAGGTAAAACCTGTAACCGAACAGGCAGCCACGTAATAACAGTATCATGAGGCCTGTAAAATAAACAGGCAACTACATAACAGCTCATGAATAACATGATAACCTAGTAATGGCCCGAACCGGGCAACAGGGTGGGTGCTGTGTCCCCCAATTAGAGGCTAAGAGAAAAGGAATTTACGGTGAGTACACAAAATTCTCCTTTTCTCCTTCGCCTCATTGGGGGACACAGGACCGTGGGACGTCCTAAAGCAGTCCCTGGGTGGGAACAGCAATGGAAAATCACTACTGAATAAAAAACAACAATGCCCTACAGGTGGGTGACTGCCACCTGGAGGGTACGGCTTCCCCGACTTGCCTCAGTCGAGGACTGAGTGAGAACACTAAAAGCGTTTGGTAAGCATGTGCATGCTGGCCACGTGGCTGCCTTACACACTTGCTGAGCTAACTCCTGGTGCGTAATAGCCCCGTAGCCCAGGAGACCCCCGCGGTCATGGTAGAGCGTGCTGTGCTCACGGCTGGAAAGGATACAGCACCATGGATAAATGGTGCTACCTAAATAAATAATAATAAGAGTAATAAAATTATTAATGATATACAGTATTCATTAATGGTCTCTTTTTTTTTTTTTTTTTTTTTTTTTGTAATAATGCAATATACACTCCGGATGGTGGATCTAAACCATCTGATCAAGTTTTTGTAGAGCCCGGCCTGTCTGCTGTGTTTATCCTCCTGGAAGAAGGAAAAAGAGGTTTTGAAAGGGAACTTGACCTGGGCGTGTATATGCGTAGGGTTCTGACCAAGGTCTAGTAACGTAGAGCTTTCTTGACCCGAAGGCATGGGGCTCAGCGCCGTCAGAAATGTATATTCAGGTAGGCGCCAACAAAAGGCACCACCATCTTAAGGGAAAAACTAACCGGACTTGGAACAACCTTGTCTGAGTGGAGACCAGAAAAAAACAAAAAGGCGGTTTACATGAAAACGCTACAAATTTAAAGACTCTGCGGAGAGAGGCAATCTATCCAGAAAACAACTCCCTGTGTCAGAAAACGAAGGGGATTTTTCGTCATGGCTTAAAATGTGGTTAGCGTAAAGACATGAGGATCCCCGGGTCTAGTAGACTTTGAGAGAGAAGAAACAAGTCGGCAGACTCCTTGAAGAAAAGATGTTAATCGAGGTCTGGTAGTAAGACGGTGCCGAGAGGGAATGAAAGGGGCTGAAACTCGTCCTTTGAGAGAACCTAAGGACAAGCGTGAGAGTAGATCCGATTGGATGAAACTGGGACCCCTTGGGAGGGAACAGTACTAAGGTGAAAGACCACGAGAAGAAAAGAAAATTATCTTCCATATCGGTGGGATATCTCTTCTGAAACCAGTGTCCGCGCCATGATTGAGGTCGTGACAACATTATGAGAACATCCGGGTCTCCAAGGTCACGTCGTTGAATGTAAATCCAATGAACTATGACAATAAGACGGCCGTGAGAGAGCAGGTCTGGACGATCCAGTAGGCGGCACGGCACGTCTGCTATGAAGTGGACGAGATTGGCATACCAAGCGCGCTTGGGTCAGTGTGTGTGTGTTCACAAGGATGAGTTGCTGACAGACCAGATCGATTATCTTCACCACCTTGGGATAGTGGTAGCCTGAGGAAAATGTAGTGGAGTTGGAATTGGTCCAGTCCAAGATCAGACCTACCGTCTTCCATGACTGAGGGTCATGGGACCTGGCTATGAAGCTAGGCACCCTGGTAATTTAGGTGTGATACCATTACTGTTACTTCCTGAGTTCTCCAGTGACGTCAGAGTTGTTTGAAGACATCTGGATGTAGGAACCCCATTTCTGAGGTAATCTCTCGGCGACGAAGGAACTGGTTTTTTTTTTTTTTTTTTTTTTTTCTTCCTAATCATCTACAAGCAGTAGAATGACAGCTGATAGCACCGAGTCTGTGAATTCCGCCTAGTGAAGAATGTGGTAAACTTCCTTTATTGCCTGGGAACTGCAGGATTTGCTCTAGTGAGTCGACATATGCCACAGCTATGGCATCGTCAGACTTCCTTCTGACATGGCAGTCCGCCAGAAGAAGGGATCAAATCTGCAGTGTTGGAAATCTCGCCCAAATCTCCGAAGGGACGATGAGTACCGTTGATTCCAAACAGGACCAATTCTTCAGAGTGTTGAGATGGAGGTACAGCGCATGTTATTCTGTCCGACTCACGTTGGTGAATAGTACCCTTCAACCTGACAGAAGAAAATACTTCCCCTGCGTACTAGCGAGTGGCTGAGCCACCACAGGAGATATTATATGGCTGGTACTGGAAGAAGACTCCTCCTGAAACGTGATCGTACAATGTTATCTCATGACGTGAGCATGGATAACCGGGGAGGCCTGAGGAGCAGCTGCGTCAAGGAATAACTACCAGTGCTGCCACCGTCCTGCTTCTGACCGTCTGTCAGCTCCGACAAGCTGAGGAGACCTAGAAGGAGAGTGTGGACTTCTAGTTGAAGTGCCTATGTCTAGTCTCGGAAGAGTCTGACCGGTGCTTTGAATGTATTGAACTGTATTCCGAAAATACGAAAGACTGCAGTGAAAGAAAACTGGCGTAGACTTGTGGAGGGTGACCATGCAACCAAGTCCTGATAAACTGTTCACCGTAATAGAGATGCTGCGTTCTCAATCCCTGAAGGTCGTGTGCTGAGGAGCAATCATCCAGGAATGGAAGAGTAACCTCGTCCCTGGAACGCAGGAAAACCAGACGACTGCCATAACCTTTGTGACCACTTAGGTAACTGTAACAAGTGTGCACGGAAACGCCACATTAGGAATTGTCTTTGCAAATTGAAAGTATGATAAGTGGCTGCAAGAGGAACATGCAGGTATTCAACCTGTAGATCTAAGGATACAAGGTATTCTTCGTGTTCCATAAAACAGTATCATGGAGAGAAGCCGTGCAGAAAATCTGTCCCAGGCGAGTTTGTCTAGCTGTGTCAGCCTAGCACGGGACGTACTGTACGTTCTTGTTTATGGGCAACAAGGAAATTGGAATAGAACCTTTAAACCACGCTGTGTGTGTAGCACAGGCATAGAACCTGTAAACACGCTCTGCGTGTAACACAGACATAATGACTCCCTGAATTAAGGGGGAGCTCCAGTTTGGAGGGTTGTCTGTGCTACATGTGCGTTGATCGAGTTTTGGTCGATTTAGACAATGATCCGTTAAATGAATTCCCAAAAGGTTGGGATCTGGATTGCCGACGACGAGTGAGGCACTGTAGGGTGCGCGATTGGCATCCTTAAGGTACGGTAGCGGACTCTGATGCCTGCTGTTGTGTTCTGTCCAGCAGAACGGTGTCCCTAGGGAAAACTTGTTGTCAGATAGGGTACCGCACGAACCCTGCCATGGAGGCCAAACCCAACAAAAAACTCCCTTATGGTAAGTGGGACGCCGAGGGTCCCATGGGTACGATGTTGTGTCCTGTGACACAGTTGAATGGTCGAAGTAGTGACATTTAGCTTCCTTTGAGATGGAACGTTGATTTAGAGATGCATAAAGGGCGAAAAACCATCAGATGTCGGAGTCATCCTCCTGCTGCATACTAGTTTCCCATAAACTGTGACATAGTCGCAAACGCACTAACAGTCTATCTAAATGTAGCGTTATGTGCTCTGATAGGTACTGGCATCATTGGCTGACACGATGCAAGGAAAACCAGGCTGTGCCTATTAGTGTGTCACCCGCACTAGGCAGAGGAACTCTGCTCGCCGGATGTGAACATAGAAGAAGCCGTGTTACTGTAACGACACAGTATAAAGCGTACTGAGAATAGTCTGACGCCTAATTTCTTCACTGGCATTATGTATAGCTGCTGAAAAGAAAAAAAGGTTTACAGCAGCACAGAGTATGTCAGGAGAGATCATGTAGGGCACGGTACACTCATTGTGATTTCAGTCAGGACAGCACTGTGCTGCAGCAGATAATGAAGTTGTATTCACAGCAGCACAGAGAGTTTCAGGGCAGAATATGTCTGCCAGCTCCTTGCTGCACTGGCCCTCGTAAATGCCTATGTAGCCTGTCACACATGGCATAGCCTGTGACCCGTGGCATAGCCTGTCACACGTGTCATAGTCTGCAACACATGGTGCACAGGGGGAGAGGAAGCTGCAGCAGGGAACTATATCCCTGCAGGCAGTCCTGTATCTGGCCCACAGCCTGTCACCCTGGAGAACAGGGAGGGGGAGGAGAGCTGCAGCAAGGAAGCCATCCCTGCTGGCCATAATATATGCCCCTATAGCCTGTAAGCCCCCATAGCAGCTACACTGTATATGGCTACCTTGCCTACAGTGTGCTGTGCCCACATTCATAATGGCGCCCAGTGCATTTTTGGCGCCGTCAGGAGGAACAAGGAGGGGGCGGGAGCCTGAATGGGCGCGCAATACAAGCGTCCAGGGAACCTCCCGCCCCTCTCAGTGATGCGGCGCCGCGTCATATGACGCGATCCGGAGGGCGGGCGGTGGGCGGGGATAGGCGGTGCCTTCGACGCTAGGCCTGAAGCCGGGGCCTAGCGTGAATTGCGGACCCGCCGATGGGGGGGGGTCGGCGCGGAGGTCCGGAAACCATCCGGAACCTCCGGTGTGGCAGCGAGGGGGGCCATGGATCCCTACCACCCCAGGTACAGTGCTGCCTGCTTTTGAAGGGGCAGCATAGGGGGGGGCAGGGTACCTCTTTCCCCTGCCTGGGCTGAGGGAGCTGTGCAGGGAGAAGGGAAACAGACTCCCAGTCCTTGGAAGGAGTGCAGGGCTGAGTGGGGCTGAGCTGTGCAAGCAGCCATGTGCCTCAGTGTAATAGCCCACAAGGTGATTAGGAGGACTGCTCCAGAATCTCAGCCCAGAGTGCAGCGTGTGCTGCTGGGACCTGTGGTGCCACAGCCTAATGACCCATAGGGTGATTAGGGGGTCATCTCTGAGCCTGTGCTTCTGCAGGCATCCATCTAGCCAGGCCAGAATGCAGCATGTGCTGCTGGTACATGTGGTGCCACAGCCTAATGACCCATAGGATGATTAGGGGGTCATCTCTGAGCCTGCGCTCCTGCAGGCATCCATCCAGAGTCCCAGCCCAGAATGCAGCATGTGCTGCTGATACCTGTGGTGCCTCAGCCTAAGCACCCAGAGGGTGATTAGGGGGACGTCATCTGGCAGGTAGTCCAGCTCTGGCTTCAACTCAGGACCCCGAGGGAGTGAGGAAGGTGGATGTTATGCTGGGCTGTCTCAACTTTAACCCAGCAACCCAACAGTGGGAGGCCGAGAAAGGAGTACGGCATATGTAACGATTCTCAACTTCAACCCAGCGCCCCAACAGTGGGTGGCCGAGGAAGGAGCATGCCGGGGGTCACACCGGACCCACTTTTCTTCATTGGAAGAAAAAAGATGAGAAAAAAATAGAGAGCAAAAATAGACGTGTGCCTCCTTCGACACTAAGCAAAAAACTGGAGAAGCACTTCCTGCTCTAGGCTGTATATGCTGTAGAGGAGGAGCCACTTAACTCTTTTGCAGATTCTGCTTAGTGTCGCCTCCTAGTGGACAGCAGCATAACACCCACGGTCCTGTGTCCCCCAATGAGGCGAAGGAGAAAACTACTTTACTCTGCAATATGTATATCCATATTTATATATATATATACATACACACACACTCATATAGATTGCCATATATGCATTAAAGCCATATTTGCGTGCTCGCTTCGGCAGCACATATACTAAAATTGGAACGATACAGAGAAGATTAGCATGGCCCCTGTTTGTGATGATCCTCAGTGTTCTACTGACGAATGTTAGTAGTGCGCCAATACGGAGATTTCAATCAGAGCCCGATAATGACATATCTGAAGGTAAGAACATTACAATCTAAACATTATTATATGGACCAGGCAGATTTTATATGAATGTGACCCAAAGTGGCGTCTTTATCATTCTGCGTCTCATTCTTACATTCTGCCAGAAAAAACTGGATCCCTGATTGATTGTGTGCGATCAATATAAAGTACAAGAAAAAATGGCACATCAACATTGCATAATGATATTTCTCAAAAAACTACTTTACTCTGCAATATGTATATACATATTTATATATATATACATACACACACACTTATAGATTGCCATATATGCATTAAAGCCATATTTGCGTGCTCGCTTCGGCAGCACATATACTAAAATTGGAACGATACAGAGAAGATTAGCATGGCCCCTGTTTGTGATGATCCTCAGTGTTCTACTGACGAATGTTAGTAGTGCGCCAATACGGAGATTTCAATCAGAGCCCGATAATGACATATCTGAAGGTAAGAACATTACAATCTAAACATTATTATATGGACCAGGCAGATTTTATATGAATGTGACCCAAAGTGGCGTCTTTATCATTCTGCGTCTCATTCTTACATTCTGCCAGAAAAAACTGGATCCCTGATTGTGTGCGATCAATATAAAGTACAAGAAAAAATGGCACATCAACATTGCATAATGATATTTCTCAAAAACTACTTTACTCTGCAATATGTACAGTGCCTACAAGTAGTATTCAACCCCCTGCAGATTTAGCCGGTTTGATAAGATGCCAATAAGTTAGAGCCTTCAAACTGCAAACGAGAGTAGGATTTATTAACAGAAGCATAAATCTTACAAACCAAAAAGTTATGTTGCTCAGTTGAATTTTAATAAATTTTAAACATAAAAGTGTGGGTCAATTATTATTCAACCCCTAGGTTTAATATTTTGTGGAATAACCCTTGTTTGCAATTACAGCTAATAATGGTCTTTTATAAGACCTGATCAGGCCGGCACAGGTCTCTGGAGTTATCTTGGCCCACTCCTCCATGCAGATCTTCTCCAAGTTATCTAGGTTCTTTGGGTGTCTCATGTGGACTTTAATCTTGAGCTCCTTCCACAAGTTTTCAATTGGGTTAAGGTCAGGAGACTGACTAGGCCACTCCATCACCTTGATTTTTTCCCTCTTGAACCAGGCCTTGGTTTTCTTGGCTGTGTGCTTTGGGTCGTTGTCTTGTTGGAAGATGAAATTACGACCCATCTTAAGATCCTTGATGGAGGAGCGGAGGTTCTTGGCCAAAATCTCCAGGTAGGCCATGCTATGCATCTTCCCATGGATGCAGACCAGATGGCCAGGCCCCTTGGCTGAGAAACAGCCCCACAGCATGATGCTGCCACCACCATGCTTGACTGTAGGGATGGTATTCTTGGGGTCGTATGCAGTGCCATCCAGTCTCTAAACGTCACGTGTGTGGTTGGCACCAAAGATCTCGATCTTGGTCTCATCAGACCATAGAACCTTGAACCAGTCTGTCTCAGAGTCCTCCAAGTGATCATGAGCAAACTGTAGACGAGCCTTGACATGACGCTTTGAAATTAAAGGAACCTTACGGGCTCGTCTGGAACGAAGACCATTGCGGTGGAGTACTGTAGAAACATAATCAGGTTAATTAATATTTACTTCAAATACTGGGTATAGTTATCAAAGTAATAATATATTATTTTATTCGTATATTGATCTGCTGATATTTGTAACGTATATACTTATTGCTGACATGGACTGTACACGTGGTATGTCCATACATAGCTGCAATATATACAGGCTATACATATAAGAGATTGCATCATCCTAGAAGTGTCTAGAAGTATCCATGTATAGTAATAATGTATGTCGCTGTCACTCAATAAGAAGGAGCCATAACATGGGTGGGGGCGCTCCCTCCGGGAGGACTCTCATTATATACTTGAGGCTGTCCATCGGAAGGACGGGACAGAACCATCATGCCGGACAAGAACCGATCAGAAGTCTTGGAGAGATGGACACCCAAAGACCAGTTGACCGAAGCAAGTATGATACAGACTTAAAAGATAAATGGACTATTTTCCTATAACTACCTGAATAGGTTACTTTACTGTCATACTTTTATTATTGGGTCATTTTGACCAATAAAAGCCAACAAGAGATTTTTATATACTTTTCCGTCTTTTCTCAATAATTCGCACTTGATGATAATTATACACATATAGGGTATTTAACATTGGCGAGCCTCCAGTCGCTTCTGATATGATTTTTTTGACGGACATTCTTGTTTTTTAGTTTTTTTCTCTCCTCTTTTCTGCTATTTTTGTCATATTCCTCTCTCTTGTACAAGGGGGGCTGGGTTGAGTCTAACAGCTGTTGTACAAGTGATCAGGAATCTGACAAGTGACAAGACCGTCATAAATCTTCAGAGCACAGAACCATTAGATGTTTTAATCTTCTGAAGTAAGGACTATATGTGTAAACGTGCGGTGTTTTAAAGAAAGAGAGGAAAGGACGGACTACAAGTGCCAGAAGTTAAGACGTGCCTGCGGGAAAGTCACAGAGAAGCGACGAGCAGGATCCTTTTTAAGGTAAGACAATGGATCTAATAATTTCATATGCAAAGCATAGTGACTTAGTTTTTAGTTCTGTAGATAGTCTTGATTTACCAAACATATGGTTAAAATTGTATACAGAATGTCAATCTGCAAATGTAACATTAGATTCACGAGTAATGTCTTTAAAGAAAGATAAGAGTAAGATACGCAACATTTTAAAAATGGTTAATGTGTTTCATGATTTTGTAACATTGAAATCACAGGATAGTGAACGTGATAAGGTCATGACAGAGGTCATTCCCCAAGATGGCGGACGCCATTTGACTAATGACCATGTGCTCAGTGTAGATGACCTTCAAGATGAGACAGGAACAGACGTGGTAGAAGGGGGAGGAAACAAGGGAGAAAATGAGGAAGTTAGGCAAGTGGGAGGAGTCAGCTTAACTGACGTAGAAAATGAAGTGGGAGTAACCAAAGGAGGAGGAGTAGAAAATGAGATAGGAGGAGCCACAGAAGGAGACGTAGCTCAGGGGAGTGGTGAAGGTCAGTCACCAAAAATAGACAAAATACTTCAGCTTAAAATTAGAAAGAATCTGCTGATGTTAAGTAAAATGATTCCCGTGTATAACCCTGGCCTTTACGTAGCAAGAAATTCAGAGGTATTCGAGAATTTTGTTGAAAAATATAGTCTTTCCAGTAGTGAGAAGAACCAATTATTTTATATGTGGTTACCTGATTTATTTCTAAGGAGACTTGAATTAAGGAATTCATCTTATATTTCTCAATCACATGAGGGCTCAGATGTTTGTAGATTAAGAGATCTTATCTTTTGCAAAACAAAAGAAAGTCCAGATCTGAAGATATTAAGAACTTTACAAATTGGGCAAAAAGAATGTACATATAATTTTATGTCAATTTATAAGCGGGTTTATCGTGCTATTGTTGGCAATGATAACCAGAGAAATATCATTCAAGACTTTATAAGTAAATTTACATTTTTATCTCCCAGAATACGTGCCATGGCGTCACAGAGATCAAATCTCTATGAATGTACAAAATTGTTGGATGCTGGCAGGAAATGTCAGGACAGGAAATATTATGTAAAATCAAACAAATCAGGCTACAACAAAATGGCTGCCAGTTCCTATTCAAATCTGTCCAAACCAAATGGTTTTCATGACAAAATGTATGAAATACGTAGGAAAATTCATATTTCTTATAATTACTATAATGTGATTCGTATGTCATCAGATCCTTCTACACAGAAGTTGATTAATAAGAATTTTGATATTCAGAACACTACTGGTGTTAACCCATTGCTTGCCAAATCTAAAATTAGAACGCTCACAGATGGTTCATGTTATTCTTTGACATCCCATCTATGGCCTGCATAAATTACTATTTGATTGATAATATATGACATTATCCATGTACAGATTTTAAGTATAATCCTAATCCTGATTATATTATGAAGGGTATGTGTACATGTGTGAATGTAGAGATATACAATATATATTCACACATGTATTACTTGATATAATGAGTAAAGTTATGAAATTATTAAATTATATATATACATGATCATAATAATGGAAGATTACATTTAAATTCATTAGTATATTACCCCATAATACAAGTAAAAGAAATAATATTTAAAACGAAAAACAGAATGGTTTCTGACAGGTTTGATTTAGAACAGCAAATGGCAGAGGAAGCACCATGGAAAGAATCTCATTCATTTAACCTTTTGGACAAAAGGAAAACATGAGATCACTTAGGGTTTAAAATGTTAAAATATATATATATATATGTATATAAGTATTTTTCCTCTGTTTCATGGAAAATAATAATTAGAAGTTTATTATAATCAATATATATTATTATGTAAAAATGGTGTTATTTGTTATTAATATTATTTTTATATTTTCAAGAAGTTCAAGTCAAGATGGTGGAACATGTATTCCCTCCTTATAAAAATTAATAATATTTTTCTTTTTTTACATAAAAAAGGATAAGTATATTTAAATTATTAATATTTAGTGCATTCAATTAATGTGTGCAGTGTGGCATGAAATTAACCTCTTATGTACCAGGCATAGAAGTGAAGAGACAGCTGTCATTTCTTATCATAGAATCTTCAGAAGGTGTCGTGTAACCAGGATCACCTTCTACATGTGTGTCTGTCTATATACCGGTATATGTTAAAGTTATATGTTTTAGAGGAAAATTCAAAAGTAACAATTTGTTTAAGATGCATCTAAAATTAGTTAATTGCTCTCAGTGGAAAAAACTAAAAAAATGGTTTTGTAGTCATGACTTGTGTTAAAGTTTTTGGTATATGAAATGCTCAGTGAAAAGTGTCTTTTTTAGAAACACAGGAATGTATGTGAGCAGACCAGCTGTCACAGTTTGAAGTGTGTGTGTGAGTGTGAGGCCTCTCGTGTGATTGATGAGCGCAGATGGAAAGTGGTTTTTTTAAGAAAACTCAAAAATGACTTACAGTAAATACATTTTCATATTTGAGATAATTAAGTAAACACATCAAGATAATTCATTCACATTATTAGAATAATTATTTGATATTTCTTACATTTATAAGAATTTGTATTTTTTTTTATAGATAATGGATCCAGTCATGGATAAACATTTTCTTTTTAAAATTATGGTTTAAATTAAACACAAGTAGGTGAATATTTTGTTTTCACACAGATACATGATATAAGGCTGATACTGGAAATGTATCCAAAGGTTTAACAAATAATTATCTTTAATTTGATTTTATATAAAAATGTTTTCATGAAGTCATATCTCATGATATGAAAAAATAGATGATTAAAAATAATGACATTATTACATCTGGGTAATACATTATTACATCTACATTATTAATATATTTTCCACAGATTTAACAAATGAGAAACAGCAACAAGATACAATGATCAGTTATTAGAGGATAAAGTGAAATTATATTATTAATAATAATAATGTATAGATATATATTTAAATAAAAGGTATTAGGAAAATTATTAAATTATTTTGATAATTCAATAATAGGGCAGATGAGTGATCAGAAATGTATGAACATATTAAGGGTATACATTATCAGTACTATAAATCTGTCAATCATACAATCAAAGGCCCTATCTTATTTTAATTCTATTTTATTTTGACTTCTGATTCTTATCATTCTTTTTATCAATTTTTATTGATTACAATTTCAGATTTTCATTTTATTATTTTTAATTGTTGGTTTTATTTTTTCATTTTATTCATTTTTTGAATATGCCTATTTTTTAATATGAATATTTTTATCATTTTACATTTTGACTTATTTTCATTTTTATTTTGAAAACTTCCATTTTTGTCATTATAAATATTTTTATTATGAATTTTTAATTAGATTTGTATTAAGTTTTGATATTTAAATCAAAATTTCATATTATTTTTTAATTAAGAAGAACATATAAACCTTTTAAGAGAGTAATGTTTATTATAATGATATTATATTATTTGAAATGAGAAGGTTATTCATATATATAAAAAAAAGGAACGTTTCATTTCATTATGGAAATTATTTCATTTAATGGTTTAATCTATTAATTTATTTTAATTTATGGTCATACATTATTGGTATTGTCAGTTTAATATATATAGAATATATAGATATATATTCAAATAGAGAAACAAATATATATATATGTTTAAATTATAAAATTTGGGTAATAACAAAGATTCTAAGATACACATATACATATGTATGTTCAAATGAGGAAATATATATATACATGTTTAAAAGGGTAATGATTAAATAAAAATGTAAATTTGACATATCAAAACATACTGACACCTACAGGTTGAAAGGGGGAATTACACCCATTACATAAGTCATAGTAAATGAAACATATGATTAATAATGTATTATTATATAGTATTGTACTATTATTCTGAACATCAATTATATTCATATTTTGATTATGATATTAGATATTCATATGTTGGAAGTAATTATATGATAGACTCATATTTTGATAATAATTATATGAGAATTATTGATTGTTATGGTACGCTATGATATCATAGGTTAGGAAAATTGCCAACTTTTGGTATAGAATAGGGAAAGAAGACTTCAATCAAGATTCCAGAATGATAGTAAAGACTGTTCCATTTTAATAAAGAAAGACTTTACATTATTTTTATAATAATTGACTTTTAAAAGTTGCAAGAAGAAAACCACAATCCAGGAGGTTTAAAGGTTTCATTAATAACAGACTGTTCTCACAAAGTCATAAAGAGACTGAATCATCACATTCACTTGTTCATAAACTCATTCATTGTCACAGTGCTAACCAGGATTGCAGAGGATGATGATGATGACCCCACAATGCCTAAGGGGTTGTGCCAATTCCAAGGTTTGTTGTGATCCAGTGTAAAGCTTCACTACACTGATCTATTGTGTGACCTATTCTGTGCATTAAGGACTGTTCTGTGAATGGTTACCCGCTATCAATTTCAACTCTTGCTATGCTGACCAAAGACATCACCTGATCCAGAAGTGATAAGAGGCAGCGCGGAGGATTCCGGAAGTGACCAGAGTAAGTCCAGCCAACACTGCACAGGTCACATCACAGACATTGTTTTCCTACCAAATGGAAGCTAATAAAGATATGAACTTTACAAAGAACTGTGCAATATCTATGTGCAATAACCCCTTTCAAAAGCGTTATTATCATAAAGACTGTGTTATATTGGAAAGAATCATAAGATGAAGATGAGAAGACGCCGAGTGACCACAGATCCGATTGCTTCAAGTAGAACAGGAAAGTATAATTACAATAATGGTTTTACAGTTCATGGCTTACCATAACATGACTCCACATTATATTACTGATTATATTACTGAAGTAAGATAATTATTGAAATGTCAATAATCATTATTATTGTTATATTATCATTATTATTAATTTTACTACATTATCATACATTTTTTATGTTAATATGAACCCTAAATATTAATGAATTAATTTTGAGGCATCCAATCAATTAATGTTTGAATTCCTCAAAAAGAGGGAATTGTAGAAACATAATCAGGTTAATTAATATTTACTTCAAATACTGGGTATAGTTATCAAAGTAATAATATATTATTTTATTCGTATATTGATCTGCTGATATTTGTAACGTATATACTTATTGCTGACATGGACTGTACACGTGGTATGTCCATACATAGCTGCAATATATACAGGCTATACATATAAGAGATTGCATCATCCTAGAAGTGTCTAGAAGTATCCATGTATAGTAATAATGTATGTCGCTGTCACTCAATAAGAAGGAGCCATAACATGGGTGGGGGCGCTCCCTCCGGGAGGACTCTCATTATATACTTGAGGCTGTCCATCGGAAGGACGGGACAGAACCATCATGCCGGACAAGAACCGATCAGAAGTCTTGGAGAGATGGACACCCAAAGACCAGTTGACCGAAGCAAGTATGATACAGACTTAAAAGATAAATGGACTATTTTCCTATAACTACCTGAATAGGTTACTTTACTGTCATACTTTTATTATTGGGTCATTTTGACCAATAAAAGCCAACAAGAGATTTTTATATACTTTTCCGTCTTTTCTCAATAATTCGCACTTGATGATAATTATACACATATAGGGTATTTAACAAGTACGTTACTTATGGTATTGACTGAAACCAATGTCCCCACTGCCATGAGATCTTCCCGGAGCTCCTTCCTTGTTGTCCTTGGGTTAGCCTTGACTCTTCGGACAAGCCTGGCCTCGGCACTGGAGGAAACTTTCAAAGGCTGTCCAGGCCGTGGAAGGCTAACAGTAGTTCCATAAGCCTTCCACTTCCGGATGATGCTCCCAACAGTGGAGACAGGTAGGCCCAACTCCTTGGAAAGGGTTTTGTACCCCTTGCCAGCCTTGTGACCCTCCACGATCTTGTCTCTGATGGCCTTAGAATGCTCCTTTGTTTTTCCCATGTTGACCATGTATGAGTGCTGTTCACAAGTTTGGGGAGGGTCTTAAATAGTCAGAAAAGGCTGGCAAAAGAGATAATTAATCCACACATGTGAAGCTCATTGTTCTTTGTGCCTGAACTACTTCTTAATACTTTAGGGGGACCAAACAGAATGCTGGTGGTTTGAGGGGTTGAATAATAATTGACCCACGCTTTTATGTTTAAAATGTATTAAAATTCAACTGAGCAACATAACTTTTTGGTTTGTAAGATTTATGCTTCTGTTAATAAATCCTACTCTCGTTTGCAGATTGAAGGCTCTAACTTATTTGCATCTTATCAAACCACCTAAATCTGCAGGGGGTTGAATACTACTTGTAGGCACTGTATATACATATTTATATATATATACATACACACACACTCATATAGATTGCCATATATGCATTAAAGCCATATTTGCGTGCTCGCTTCGGCAGCACATATACTAAAATTGGAACGATACAGAGAAGATTAGCATGGCCCCTGTTTGTGATGATCCTCAGTGTTCTACTGACGAATGTTAGTAGTGCGCCAATACGGAGATTTCAATCAGAGCCCGATAATGACATATCTGAAGGTAAGAACATTACAATCTAAACATTATTATATGGACCAGGCAGATTTTATATGAATGTGACCCAAAGTGGCGTCTTTATCATTCTGCGTCTCATTCTTACATTCTGCCAGAAAAAACTGGATCCCTGATTGATTGTGTGCGATCAATATAAAGTACAAGAAAAAATGGCACATCAACATTGCATAATGATATTTCTCAAAAACGACTTTACTCTGCAATATGTATATACATATTTATATATATATACATACACACACACTTATAGATTGCCATATATGCATTAAAGCCATATTTGCGTGCTCGCTTCGGCAGCACATATACTAAAATTGGAACGATACAGAGAAGATTAGCATGGCCCCTGTTTGTGATGATCCTCAGTGTTCTACTGACGAATGTTAGTAGTGCGCCAATACGGAGATTTCAATCAGAGCCCGATAATGACATATCTGAAGGTAAGAACATTACAATCTAAACATTATTATATGGACCAGGCAGATTTTATATGAATGTGACCCAAAGTGGCGTCTTTATCATTCTGCGTCTCATTCTTACATTCTGCCAGAAAAAACTGGATCCCTGATTGATTGTGTGCGATCAATATAAAGTACAAGAAAAAATGGCACATCAACATTGCATAATGATATTTCTCAAAAACTACTTTACTCTGCAATATGTATATCCATATTTATATATATATACATACACACACACTCATATAGATTGCCATATATGCATTAAAGCCATATTTGCGTGCTCGCTTCGGCAGCACATATACTAAAATTGGAACGATACAGAGAAGATTAGCATGGCCCCTGCGCAAGGATGACACGCAAATTCGTGAAGCGTTCCATATAAAAAAAAAAAAAAAAAAAAAAAAAAAAAAAAAAGCCATATTTGCATTAAAACGCCATTGAAATATATACATACACATGTATAAAATAAAAAAATATATAATATATATAAATTTATATTTTTGTATTTTTATAATATTGTATTATTATATACAAACATTATATATATGTATGTAATATAATATATTACATCTACCGTGTATATATATATATATATAATTTGTATTTTTAAATGCAAATATGGCTTCATATCAGAGTTAAGGCTATAGACATTTATCACTGAAAATATTCATTTTGCTTGTGTGCTGTACAATGTGTCACATGAAAATAGTAGAAAAATGGGATTATGATTTGCTTTAGTCTTTCACGGTTGGTGACAGTAAACACTGCACAATGATATTTTTCAAAAACTTCTTTAACTTGCAGTGTGTGTGTATATATACCGTATATATAATGCAGGTTAAGGAAGTTTTAAATAACCTAAAAAAATATAGTAGTAAAAATGAATTATTATTCAGAAGTAAAAAAAATAAGAAATTGTAAAATAAAATAAATATGAAAATCTGAAATATTTTAATGCATGCCTTCACTAGCTCATATAATACTAAAATTGCAATTGTCCACATATAAGTCGATGACGCCCCGTGACAAAGGTTACTTACCGAAACACGTGTGAGTTAGAGCCTGAGACTTAGTATAGCTCCATAGGTAATGGTCACATATTGCTTTAGTCTAGTGGGTGGTCCTCCTATATGATTACCGCTTTGTAGTTGCAGGGTTGAGGTGATGTACAGTGGTAAATCTTGCTGTAGTAATTTGCAGACTAATTAGTATATAATAAGTTAGAGCCTGGGACTTGGTATAGCTCAGGGGCCTAACTACAATAGATGCAGGGGTTGCGATCGCACCCCGGCCCTGCAGTCTAGGGGGGCCCCAAAAGTCCTTTTGGCCTATAGAAAAAGACTAATACTAAAGATTTGCAATAATTGGGGGCCCCATTGAAGCTTTCGCATTGGGGCGCCTGGGCCTGAAGTTACGCCACTGGTATAGCTCCATAGGTTTTGGTCACATATTGCTATAGTGGGTGGTCCTCCTATATGATTACCCTTTGCAAGTTGCAGGGATTGAGGTGATGTACAGTGGTAAACCTTGCTATAGTAAATTTGCAGACTAATTAGTATATGCAATAGACATAAGCACTGAGCACTTTAATTATTACTGCAATCCATTTATACACATTGCTATCTTAATTAATTATACACAGCATTATGTATGAGTTACTAAGGGTTAATTTGTTTTTATACATACCCCTTATTATACAATTGTATGTAACTCATAGATTGCTGTTGTTGTTGACATGTATTAAGTTATGGTGAATAATTGACCTGATCATATTGAGTGTCTTTTGTATGTTCCCCTCTGTGATCCACTTATAAATAAATTGCACTCTCCAATAAATTTGGCTTGGAATGTCGTTTGTTCTGGTTGTTGAGAATATAAGTCCATGATGTAGCAATAAAAACTATTTTGATTAATGCTTTTTTGTACTGGACTTACCGTATTTTTAACTCTTTAAAGTGCATAGTATGCAGGGATGAACCCAGCCTCTCTGCTGCCTGAGGCGAACTTCAAAACAGCGCCCCCCTCCCGCTAGTGATTCTATTTACTCGCTAGAAATCAATCTAGTTCATACAGATCTATATCTATGCTATAATAGTGAGGATAATAGTGGATATTTAAGTTTAGAGAAATAGAAAAAAAGATGTCTAAACACAAGGATGTCAGCGCCATCAGACCCACATACAAGAACCACACAGAAGAATCCAGTACAAGGATCATTAATGGCAATGGCAGCTTGGCACAAGCTAAAGACACACAATGATGGCGGCAGAGCTGTGGTCCTATAGGCAGACACAGTCCTGCATCCTTATAACACAGAGGGCATCACTGACTGCCAACCTATAGTCTAACTAGTCAGACATGTCACCATGCAGCACCATCCACACACCACATGCAACGACCTGCAGTCTGGGCATCAACAAGCCACCACTGCACTAAGCTGGTAAAATGGCGCTTCTCCTCCTTCTCTCAAAACGCTGAGCCAATCACAAGCACCGCACACGGGGCTGTCCGGAGCTAAAAGCGGGGGCCGTACAAGTGGGTTTAGGAAGGGATATGGGAGCAGGAAGGGGAACAAGCGCCCCAAGCTACCGCTGCTCGGGAGAAACGTGGCTGGATGCCTGTATGTACTGAGAGGCAGCATTGGATGTGGTGTGTAAGTTATGACAATCAGTCCTGCAGCAGAGGGACAATGTATCCTGCACCAGGGGGCGTACATAGAGATCATGGGGCCCCATAGCAGAAGTTCCAATTGGGTCCACCCCATCCCCCCAAAATAATATTTTTTGGGTCACATAGATACACACATCTCTCACAACTCTTCAGCCCTTACAAAGTAATTTTCCTCCTATTGAAGCCTCTACATCTCTCTTTCATTGCCCCCATAAAGTATGATGACAACATTGTGTCCCACAAACACTGTATGATGCCTCCCCCCATGACTTCTACAGGCCCCCCCAACCCCTAATGTCACCACCCACCTCCATTGTACACTGCTCCACTGACACACTGTGCCGAATCGGCTGTTGCGAAGGCGATTCGGTACAATGTGTCAGTGCAGTGGGGACCGTAGCATGTGTGTGCGCTCACCCTGTGGGCTCTGTGCAGGGGAGCTGAGGTCCGCAGCCCAGGACTCTGCTGTGGAGCCCGGGGCATCTCTCCATTCCTCCTGTACCATAGAGCCGGCGACTGCGATATAGAGAAGGCCGATCTACTGGTTCTGTACCACACTCTATGGTACAGGAGGAATGGAGAGAAGCATCGGGCTCCACAGCAGAGTGCCGGGCGGCGGACCTTGGCTCCCCTGCACAGAGACCACAGGGTGAGAGCACATATGCAATGGTCCACACAGCACTAACATTGTGTGCCGCATCACCTTCACATCAGTGGATTTGGCACAGTGTGTCAGTGGAGCAGTGTACAATGGGGGTGGGTGGTGACATTGGGGGCTGGGGCTGGCCTGTAGCAGTCTGGGGTGGCCGGGCATAGTCAGAGTGGGGGAGGGTGTGTGTGTAGAAGTCTGGGTGTATACGACCAGTTTCCCATTTACAGGCAGCCTCCAATACAATACAAACGCCCCCTGGATGTTCCCTGGTTGCCGCAAATCAGTGATATCTGGGTAACTATGCAAAATGTTGACAGGATGTATATTACAAACTGTCAACATTTTGCAGCCTACATACACATATGAATAATGGAAAAAGGCCGGACAGCCCCTTTACCTACCCTGGCACAGTATGATCCCTAACTATGACCACCAGACAGCCTTCCATCTCTTTGTATGGTATAATGGCCCCCAACGCAGCCCTCCATTAAGTATAAAGACTCCGTCCTAGTATTATCATGTCTCCCACAGAGCACTCCAAATATTATAATGACTTCCATATAGTGGAATTGGCTCCATATATTATAATGCATCTTCCATAGTCCATATAGTATATTGCACTGCTATAGTCCTCCATATAGTATAATTGACTCCATATGGTATAATGCACCCCCAAATTCCTCCAATAATACGCACCGCCACAGCCCTCCATGTACAATAATGCACCGCCACAGCCCTCCATGTACAATAATGCACCGCCACAGCCCTCCATGTACAATAATGCACCCCCACAGCCCTCCATGTACAATAATGCACCGCCACAGTCCTCCATATACAATAATGCACCGCCACAGCCCTCCATGTAGAATAACGCACCGCCACAGCCCTCCATATACAATAATGCACCGCCACAGTCCTCCATATACAATAATGCACCCCCACAGTCCTCCATATACTATACTGCACCCCACTGTCCTCCATTTAGTATAATGCAACCCACTGTCCTCCACATAGTATAATGCACCTCATAGTCCTCCCGATAGTATAATGCACCCCATAGCCCTCCATATAGTATAATGCACCCCATAGTCCTCCAGATAGTATAATGCACCCCATAGCCCTCCATAGATGGATGGATGGATGAAGGGAGGTATAGAGGGATCAGTGGATGGTTGGAGGCAGAGAGGGGGAGGGATGGAGGAAGGGATGGATAGATGGATGAAGGGATAGATGGATAGAGGGATGAATGGATGGAGGAAAGGAGGAATGGATAGAGAGATGGATGGATGGATGGAGGCAGGGAGGGGAGTTAGGATGGAGGGAGGGATGAATGGATAGAGGGAGGGACAGATAGAGGGATGGATGGATAGAGGGTTAGATGGATAGATATAGAGGGTGGATGGATGGATAGATGAATGGAGGGAATGGATTGAGGGAGGGAAGGAAGGAGTGATGAATGAATGGATGGAGGGAGGGAAGGAATGAATGATGGATAGATGGATGGATGGAGGCAAAGGGGGGGAGGGATAGAGGGATGGATGGATGAAGGCAGGGAGGGGGGTTGGGATGGATGGAGGGATGGATGGGTAGAGGGAGGAGGGATAAATAGAGGGATGGATGCAGAGCCGGACTGGGACCAAAAAGCATCCCTGGAAAACAAGCCCCCCTAGCCCACATACTATATCACCTATCAGCCCCGATCAGTGAAATTTGCTTTTATGTTGTCATGGCCTCATCACTTTCTCAAAGGTGTTATCTGAAGAACCACATGTGAATGGTGCAGCAGAGGCAAATCAACCACAGCTCCATTCACGTGTTACTCTTCAAAGCTACGTTTCCTAGGATTGTGGGGTCCCAGCTGTCAAATCCAGAGTGAAGGGAAAGTCATCACTTATACAGAATATGAGTGATGACTTCCATATTGGGGATTATTAATTTAAACAACAGTTACGGTAAATGCTGAAAATCAAAGTCCAATACTGCCTCTCTGACAACAGGACAGGAAAAGTGGTACTGTGCAGAGTATATATACAGAATAATACAGACACTGAGGCTTTCCGTATATACTCGTGTATAAGCCGACCCGTGTATAAGCCGACCCCCCTACTTTTGCCCCCAAAAACTGGGAAAACTTATTGACTCGCGTATAAGCCGAGGGTGGACTCCAGCACAGGTATACAACCCCCAGCAGTAAGGTATACAGGCCCCCCCAGTGGTATACAGCAGGCCCCCAGGCGTATAAGCAGGCCCCCAGGGGTATAAGCAGGCCCCCAGGGTATACAGCAGGCCCCATGGGTATCAGCAGGCCCCCAGGGGTATCAGCAGGCCCCCAGGGGTATCAGCAGGCCCCCAGGGGTATACAGCAGGCCCCCGGGGGTATTAGCAGGCCCCATGGGTATCAGCAGGCCCCCAGGGGTATAAGCAGGCCCCCAGGGGTATTCAGCAGGCCCCAGGGGTATCAGCAGGCCCCAGGGGTATCAACAGGCCCCCAGGGGTATCAACAGGCCCCCAGGGGTATACAGCAGGCCCCCATGGGTATACAGCAGGCCCCCAGGGGTATCAGCAGGCCCCCAGGGGTATACAGCAGGCCCCCAGGGGTATCAGCAGGCCCCCGGGGGTATCAGCAGGCCCCCAGGGGTATACAGCAGGCCCCCAGGGGTATTCAGCAGGCCCCAGGGGTATCAGCAGGCCCCCGGGGGTATCAGCAGGCCCCCGGGGGTATCAGCAGGCCCCCGGGGGTTTATACAGCAGGCCCCCGGGGGTTTATACAGCAGGCCCCCGGGGGTTTATACAGCAGGCCCCCGGGGGTTTATACAGCAGGCCCCCGGGGGTTTATACAGCCCCCCCGCCTAGTACCGGGCCCCCATGCTGCGGATACAGTAGTTCATACATTACCATCTCTCCCTGCAGCGCGCGGCTCCTCCATCTCCCGCCCGGCTTGTTGCTGTAGTGTCATGTGACGCGCCAGTCACATGACACTACAGGAAGATGCCGGCTGGGACTGGAGGAGCCGCGCGCTGCAGGGAGAGATGGTAATGTATGAACTACTGTATCCGCAGCATGGGGGCCCGGTACTAGGCGGGGGGGGGGGCTGTATACCACTGCCGGGGGCCGCCAGGGGCTGTGTCCGGCAATATGCACTGCATCCCCTTGCCGGGGATGGACAGGGGGATGCGTGCATATCAATGAGCCGGGCCCACGTGACCGCGCGGTGTCACTGTAGCCCCCTCCTGCCTCCTCCTGCCCCCAATCAGAGCCCCCGTCCCCGTCACACACATGTATATACTCACGTATAAGCCGAGGGGGGACTTTTCAGCCCAATTTTTGGGCTGAAAAAGTCGGCTTATACACGAGTATATACGGTACATCCTGTAAACAGGACAGGAGAAGTGGAACTGTGCAGTGTATATATACAGAATATAGATACTGAGGATTAAACCCAGTATACAGGACAGGAGAAGTGGTACTGAGCAGTGTATATATACAAAATAATACAGATCCTGAGGATTACACCCAGTATACAGGACAGGAGAAGTGGAACTGTGCAGTGTATATATACAGAATATAGATACTGAGGATTACACCCAGTATACAGGACAGGAGAAGTGGTACTGTGCAGTGTATATATACAGAATAATACAGACACTGAGGATTATACCCAGTATACAGGACAGGAGAAGTGGTGCTGTGCAGTGTATATATACAAAATAATATAGATACTGAGAATTACACTGAGTATACAGTACAGGAAAAGTAGTACTGTGCAGTGTATATATACAGAATAATACAGATACTGAGGATTACACACAGTATACAGGACAGGAGAAGTTGTACTGTGCAGTGTATATATATATATATATATATATATATATATATATATATATATATATATATACACAGAAAAATACGATACTGAGGATTACAGTCAGTATACAGGACAGGAGAAGTGGCACTGTGCAGTGTATATATACACAGAATAATACAGATACTGAGGATTACACCAAGTATACAGGACAGGGTAAGTGGTACTGTGCAGTGTATATATACAGAATAATACAGATACTGAGGATTACACACAGTATACAGGACAGGAGAAGTGGTACTGTGCAGTGTATATATACAGAATAATACAGATACTGGGGATTACACCCAGTAACAGGATAGGAGAAGTGGTACTGTGCAGTGTATATATACAAAATTATACAGATACTGAGGATTACACCCAGTATACAAGACAGGAGAAGTGGTACTGTGTATTGTATATATACACAATAATACAGATACTGAGGATTACACTCAATAGACAGGAGAATTATACCCAGCATACCCCGGAGGATGTGCTATATAGATAGGAGGCTGTGGAATATAAATAGCCAGATCATAAAGATGGGTTAAGATGAAAGGTGGCGGCAGAAAGTCCAGTGCTGGGCGCAGAGAAGAACTGAATCTATGGAGGCACCGGGAAGAACAGAGCGCGAACTCTGCCGACAAGAAAAATTTCTGATGTTGCACATTACAGACTGCCCGCTGTATACACATTAGAGACTGCCTGCTGTATACACATTAGACTGCCCGCTGTATACACATTACAGACTGCCCGCTGTATACACATTACAGACTGCTCGCTGTATACACATTACAGACTGCCCGCTGTATACACATTACAGACTGCCTGCTGTATACACATTACAGACTGCCCGCTGTATGCACATTACAGACTGCCCGCTGTATGCACATTACAGACTGCGGGCTGTATGCACACTACAGACTGCAGGGTGTATGCACACTACAGACTGTTGGCTCTATGCACACTACAGACTGCGGGCTCTAATCACATTACATACTGCGGGATCTATGCACATTACAGACTGCGGGCTGTATACACATTACAGACTGCGGGCTGTATACACATTACAGACTGCGGGCTCTATGCACATTACAGACTACAGGCTGTATGCACATTACAGACTGCAGGCTGTATGCACACTACAGACTGCAGGCTGTATGCACACTACAGACTGCAGGGTGTATGCACACTACAGACTGCAGGGTGTATGCACACTACAGACTGCAGGGTATATGCACACTACAGACTGCAGGGAATATGCACACTACAGACTGTTGGCTCTATGCACACTACAGACTGCGGGCTCTAATCACATTACAGACTGCGGAATCTATGCACATTACAGACTGCGGGCTGTATACACATTACAGACTGCGGGCTCTATGTACATTACAGACTGCGGGCTCTATGCACATTACAGACTACGGGCTCTATGCACATTACAGACTACGGGCTCTATGCACATTACAGACTATGAGCTCTATGCACATTACAGACTGCGGGCTCTATGCACATTACAGACTGCGGGCTCTATGCACATTACAGACTGCGGGCTCTATGCACATTACAGACTGCGGGCTCTATGCACATTACAGACTGCGGGGTCTATGCACCTTACAGACTGCGGGCTCTATGCACATCTGAGAGTGCTGGTGTATATCTTGTATGCAAAGCACTATACTATATATAAAGGTCCACACTATATATATACAGTATATAGGCACACTAGTACAGCATGTAGTATGGACCTGTATATACTGTATAGTGTTCTGTAGAGACAGAAAGACACTCAGACAGACAGATACAGACATGATACTCACATATAGGACCTGTGATGATGTCACATGGAGGGAAGGCATTAGGGGTCGCATGATCAGCTCAGGGCGGGATCAGGAATATCATGAAGATGGTGGGAGGGCCTGGGATCTGCACCTGTCATCCTGATTGGTGTGAGTGGGGCCCTGCTTTGGAGAAACGGCTCTGCCCTCTTCATGTTTATGGCCCCGCCCCCTGCATGCAGTGGCCGCTCAGCGGCAAATTATTTAAAGCAGGGCTGCAGCTGGAGGAGCAGGTGGCCACCGCACCACACTAGTGGCGGCCCATAGGGAAAAGTCTCGCCCCTCCTGCCTATAAGTCCGGGCCTGGATGGATGGATAGACAGCACATGATACAGGTACCACACACAGTGCACACATTGTACACACAGCCAAATCATAGTCACTTACAGTATGTGGCTGGCAGCACGTTACTTTCGGCTCAGAGCGCTGTACTTTCACTTTCTCCGGCCCTGCATGCGCCACTCCCCCTCCTCTCTGTGGTGAAGACAGCAGGACAGGACAGAGCACAGACGAGGGAAGGGCGCCGCCGCCTCCTGAAGTCTGGAGTATGTGCAGGGAGGCAGCATCCAACAAGTGAAGTGAGTTTTGCTGTCTTACTTCCTCCCCGGTGTCTGCCAGCTGGTGCTCTGTGCGGCCAACCCACTGGCACTCATATAAAGCCGGCTATGACCAGAACTATAGGAGCAGGAGCGGCATCTGCGGGGAGGGGGGCCACGCTACCACCGGGCACATCTGCAGATGCCGCCCCTCTGTCTACCAGCAGAGGACGCCGCCTGAGGCGAACAGCTCATGTTGCCTTATGGTAGATGCGTCCCTGATAGTATGCATAGTATTTATGACAACAGGATATGGAATTAATAGCGCTATATATATTAATATTATTATTATTAGGATGCCGGGTCCTTTATACATTTGAAACCAAAAATGTTTTTCTCACTATCTGATATGAAATCAGAATAATCCTTTCCTGTTTTATGGCAATTGGGATTACCATAGTTATTATTTTTTGCTAAATGCCAGAGTAATGAGAGAGAGAAAATGTTTTAAGGCATTTTTATTACCGTATATATTCGAGTATAAGCCGAGGCCCCTCATTTTACCTCCAAAAACTGGAGAAACTTACTGACTCGAATATAAGCCTAGGGTGGGAAATGCCGCAGCCCCCCATCCTTGTATATCTGTCCCCATCATAATATATAGCCCCCATCATGTTATATAGTCACCTCATCACTGTATATAGCCTATCCCATCCTGATATATAGCCCCTCATCCCTGTATATGCTCCCAATCATAGTATATAGCCCCTTATCACTCTATATAGCCCCCATCATAGTATATAGCCCCTCATCACTGTATATAGCCCCCATAAAATATAGACCCTCATCACTGTATATATCCCCTATAATATAGCCCCCTATCATTGTATGTAGCCCCCTCATGCTGTCACATGCCCCCATCATTGTATATAGCCCCCCCATGCTGCCACATGCCCCCCATCATTGTATATAGTCCCCCATGCTGGCAAATACCCCCCATAGTTGTATATAGTCCACATGCTGGCAAATGCCCCCATTATTATCTATAGCCCCCCATGCTGGCACATGTCCTCCATCATTATCTATAGCCCCCCATGTTGACACATGCCTCTATCAATGTGTATCAAACCTCATCATTATCTATAGCCCCCCCCCATGCTGGCATATGCCATCCCATCATGATCTATAGACCCCCCATGCTGGCACATGCCCTCCCATCATTATCTATAACCCCCCATGTTGACACATGCCCCCCCATCATTATCTATAGCCCCCAATGCTGGCACATGCCCATATCAATGTGTACAGCCCCCCATGTTGGCACATGCCATTGGTGTGTTGGGCTTTACCATCCTACTCCTGCAACACCACCTCCATGTCATTCTGCATCCCTTAATTCAAGTTTTAGATGGTCAGAAAGTGTCAGGAAATCCTAGTTTAGTGAGGGTCCTCAGGCGGCCCTGTAACATATGTTTGGGAGGGACTGCTGTCACTCATACATTTGGGCGTTCCCTTCTTCATTGATATTTACATAGTGGAATACATATTCCATAGCAGATTACAATGCCACCTACAACCTGCCCATTAGCCTGTTGGGCTTTACCATCCTCCTCCTCCTGCAACACTACTTCCATATCATTCTGTGGCCCTCAATTCAAGTTTTCAGAGGGCCAGCAGATGTAAGGAAACTTAAGCTTGGTGAGGGCCCACAGGTGGCCCTGTAACATGTTTGGGAGGGATGTCCTCTGTACATTTGGGAGGACCCTCTGTACATTTCAGGGTCCCCTCACTTATTCATATTGTAGGTCCCTCACTCGCTCATTTAACTCAATTAAGGGCAGAGATTACAGAGATGGTCAAGCGACATGGAGTACAAGGGATCGGTCACTGCGAGCCTGTGAGCCTCATTTTTGGCTTAACTCTGTGACCCAAAAAAATAAAGCAGTGCTACCTTACTGGATGTCGAGCTCAACTATATCACTTGTGCAAGTGGACAAAGCAAATATAGTGCCCCCCGCCTCCAAGATGGGTTAGAAAAGCTCCCCACTAGAGATGAGCAGTGTTCGATTCGAATTGTTCGCCAATCTCAAATTCGAGCTGTTTTTGGTGGTGTTCAAGTCATTCACCGAATTAGGCAAATAATCAAGGTATCCAGATGATTGAGCGCTCCCAAGGAGATTGACCTCATGATAAGGACTCTGACTCCTTTTTCTTTCTTTGAGATTTATTTGAAATAGCTTCAAAGTAATAAAAATAATAAGATTCATAAAAGCATAGTTAAAACAACGCGTTTCGGCTATATATGTCATAACATAGCCTTCCTCAGGTATATGAAGTATAAGATGGGACAGTGGGACTTTGGGTGGTGATAGAAATATGTTGATAGAAAATGTGCAGGATCGATTCCATCAGGAATTGAGAATAATTTTTATTTTTTGAGAATATACAGTAACTTTTTGATATCAAGAGGATCATAATTAATAAGAAATAAAAATAATACTATTATATTTGGACCTTGACTTCGAAAAATAAAAATAAAACAAAGATAAAGATAAATAATGGAACAAAAGGCAACAAATAATTTTTAAAATACAACTGGTTTTTGGAATTATACTCTTATATGTATATGAATATACATACAAAAAGGAAGAGAGATATATGTGTATATTTATTCTCTATTCTATTTGTTTTCTCTATTATATTTATATTTTCTCTATTATATTTGTTCTCTATTCTGTCTTGGGAGGAACTGAGTAACACTAATGAGACTGGATACTGAAGACTAAGGCTGGCTTCACACCACGGTGTGTCCGGGATGACCATGACAGCCCCGGACTGGATCAGCACACAGAACCGGAGGGCCAAATATGCCCTCTGGTCCTGTGTGCAGGCGGACGCAGCTACAGCTGCTAATGATTCAGGACTGCGGCTGGCAGGGAGCTACCCGCGGTCCTGAAAGAACAGCGGCGTGCAGCCACCAGTGTCCAGTTCCCGGATCCTCCCGGTCCAGGGCAATCCGGCCCCATAGGCTCCCATGTTAGGGAGTGCCGGATCGCCCCGGGTCCAAGAGGATCTGGGCGAATCCGGGATCCAGCAAATTGGGGAGATTTTTCTGCCCGGACACAAAAATGTTGCAAGCAACACTTTTGTGACCAGAGAGAATAATCTGAATTCTCCCAGATTCCACTGCAGAGATGAAACCGGATGGCAGAGAGCTGCCATCCGGCTCCATAGGCTACTATGGGGCCAAAAACCGGTCCGGGGCTGTCTGGTTTACACCGCACAGCCCAGGACCCGATCACACCGTGGTGTGAAGCCAGCCTTAGACATGTGTGATCAATATGATTAATTAGGAGGGATAAGACACACTAATAACCTCCACATTTTATGTAATACTTCATATACCTGAGGAAGGCTATTTTATGACATATATAGCCGAAAAGCGTTGTTTTAACTATGCTTTTATGAATCTTATGATTTTTATTACTGTGAAGCTATTTCAAACAAATCTCAAAGAAAGAAAAAGGAGTCAGAGTCCTTATCATAAGGTCAATCTCCTTGGGAGCACTCAATCATCTGGATACCTTGATTACTTGCTTCATTCCACGGGCTCATAGCTGGGACTTCCACTCTCTGGAGGATAGCAGCATACCAAGGAGACAAAGACCCCTGTAAGACCCCTAGTGGGTCGACATGCAAAGAAACAAGACATAGTAAAGGTGAGTTCTCTTGCCCTGTGTACTCCTGAGAAATATTGTACTTTTACATTTAGATCTGCGCCTGTTTCTCGCTCCCCACCCTACTCTGACCTACAGCCTCGAGGTCTATTGTGTGCAATTCACCGAATTAGAACAATTTGCTTGAAATTCAACAGTTCTAGTATATATCAATAACGCTTCGATCACCAAAAGCTTAATCTTCCTAACCCTAAACTTAGCCCTAATACTGCAAATGAATGTTAATATCCAGTTTGTGTGTATATTGTGCAGGTGGGGTTGTATCAGAGCTGCAGCAATAAGGTCGCATGTACAGTGGGGCGGTTCAGGCTGCTAGCCAATCACAGTCCCACACTGCAAAGTGCATTTTTTCACACAACTTATGTCATCATTGGCTGTGTCTGTCACATGTCCTAGCCCTATAAGTCTCGGCCATTTTAACGATCGCCACCATTTTGCTGATAGCTGCTGCAGGGTGCTAGACGGCACCGCTGCTGCTGTGTGCGCGCGCTAAACAGTGCAAACTAAATTGTGTTCTCTCAGTCAGCTAGTGAGCGAATACAAAGTTAAATAGGTTTAGGGAGTAGGGACTGGAGGGAGGGTGCGAATCTTAGTAATATCTGCCCTTTTTAGGGCTGCTCCATAGGAGTAGCGATTAGGGATAGGGACTAGGGACTAGTAGTCTATCAGCCCTTTTCAGGGCTACTTCATAGAAGCAGGGACTAGTTTTTTTTTTTTTTTTTTTATAATTCTTTATTTTTGTTTTAAAGTTAGACAAGGGAAAACAAACTTACAACTTCAGTCATCTTGCAGGTACAAAAACTGATCATACCAAATATACATCTCTTTGATAAAATCGTATGACGGTAACTGAGAATACTTTAAGCTTGAAGAGCTTGTTTAATTTACTATAACAATAATAGAACTAACCCTGGCAAGAGAATCAACCCATCTGGTATAACATGTCAGAGCTGTTTGCCATTTAAAGTTATAAATCAAGCTTTACCTACTCCATAGGCACCCGTCCATTCCTAATAATAGAGAGAAATAAAACGTAAAGAAGAAAGCTAGAAAGCACAGAGAGAAAGAAAAGTCTAAACCAGCACAGGGATAGGATAGGGGGGGAGGGATTAGGGGGAGGGCGGAAAGGAAGGGAAAGGTAGGGTTCCCAGGAAGTTTCCGGCTCCATTGAAAGCAGGGACTAGTTTTAATTGCAGCACTTTTGAGGGCTAGGTTAGAGCAGTCTCTATTGGTTTTTGCCAGGCAGTTGTGTGCCAGTGCTGTGCAAGTCTTTCTCACAGCATCTGGCCACAGTAATATAGCTCTTTGAAGCCATTAGGGCAGGTAGTGTAGCACTGCTGTGAAGAAAGCTACACCACCTGTCTTAATTAGGCTTTTTTTTTGCTGCAGCTAGTCCAGGCACTTTGTTCAGGCTAGTAGCAGACTACCGTGTTTCCCCGAAAGTAAGACCCTGTCTTACATTTTTTTGGGGGCCAAAAGTGGCCCCCTGTCTTACTTTCGGGGGGGGGGTCTTATATTGGCAGCCCCCAGCAGGTATACAGCCCCCAGCCAGTGTGGCATACAGCCCCCAGCCAGTGTGGCATACAGGCCCCCTCCTGCTGGCACACTACCCCCCAGCCGGTGTTCTGAGGCCCCCCCTGCTGCTGCTGCTGCTGCTCACATTTTTACCCTCCAGCGTCTTCTGTCAGCAGCCAGCGCGTCGGTCCTCCAGTCCCGTCCTCAGCTGTCTCCCGGATCATGTGACCCATCGCAGCGCATGACGTCTTTGCTATTGCGACCGGCCGGTCACATGATCCGGGAGACAGCTGAGGACGGGACCGGAGCACCGACGCGCTGGCTGCTGACAGAAGACCCTGGAGGGTAAGATGTGAGCAGCAGCAGCAGCAGGGGGGCCTCAGAACACCGGCTGGTGGGTAGTGTGCCAGCAGGAGGGGGCCCATATACATAATGCACTGCTCCCCCTGCCGCTGATTGACAGGGGGATGCAGTGCATATCTAATGAGTGGGCGCACGTGACGTGCGACCCGCTCCCGCTCTCCCTCCCTCCGCTAGGGGCCTTACATTAGCCCCCCCTGGTTGTAAGGCCTTATATTCGGTGGAGGCCTTACATTAGCAGGCCCTACCTTTACCTCTAGGTGGCCTTACAATCGGGGGGGGGGGGGCTTACTTTCGGGGAAACACGGTAGCAGTGTCCCACAGTGGTGTAGCCCACTTGTGAGAGAAGCTACACGGCCTGTGTAGTTCATTCTACTAATTTTTTACTGCACCTAGCAAACCTGTCAGTTTTTGCCTAAAAGCAGTGTCCACAAAAAACATTACTGTAGGTCATGTGTAATACAACCAAGTACCCCGTCAGTGTAGGTCATTGTACTAATTTATAACTGCACCTAGCAAACGTAATTTTTGTACCTAGTACCACTGTCTGGCCACTCAGCTCTGCTCGATTTCCATCAGAATATTTTTTGCCAACAACTGCAGAGTTGCCAATTTATTCACATACAAAATGAGTGGCAAAAGGCCTGCTGCTGGTGGAAGGGCGAATAGGCGTGGTGGAAAGAGAAAAAAAGTTTGTGTCCGTGCGGTACGTGGGAAAGCAAGAGTAACATCTGCTGAAGAAAGACCATCTTCCAGCCAAAGTAAGATGTCTAATTCTTTCCATGGAGATTCTGATATGATCCCTTTCGTACGGACACGACTCAGACAATGATCGATACCAATTCTCAATGAGGCACAAAAAGAGCATGCACTTGAATGGATAGCAAGTACTTCAGCAAGTGGGCTCTCCTCCACCTCAACTTCTACATCACAAATACATCAGTCCTCAGAGGTGTCACCCCAATCCCACTTGCTTCCACACAGCTCCCAAGTCTCCAGCCACCCATCTGAGTATGGGGTAAGACAGATGGTTGAGTATGCTCTTCACTCATACTATAGCCTGGGAATCACAGGTCTGCTCCAAAGCTTTTGTGAGTCAAGACGAGGAAATTATCTGCACTGATGCCCAGAAGCTTTTGGAGTCGGATCCAGGCCCAGATAAAGAAGGTACTGAGCATAGCATAATGTAGACCCTAAATTCATAAACTGTGAACTGCACCTTGGAGATCTTGTGAGCCCTTCCGCAAACGACTCCTCCTGTACTTCCTCCCCCTCCTCTAGGGGGCCACCACCTGACTCCGAATACTGTTTAAAGTGTGCTCCAGCATGACGGGAATAGTCATGCTGATAATGCGTCATCAAAATGTAAGAAAGACGGCACTCACCAGGTCAGCGGGTAACGGGATCTTTATTACGGGAACATACAAGGTTCGTTTCTGTTGGATTTTTATCATGCTGATAATGCCATCATCATCACTAAACATATTCGTCGACATTTCAATACTGTACAGAATGGTGCATAGGTCATTAATTTCAGACCACTCCAGCTGTGTGATTTGTCATAACGTATTGCACCAGGGCTCGTCGGTGCTGCCACAGCTGCTGTAACGTGCAGAATTGAATTCCATCGTGTCGGCACATTGCATTTCAGCCAGTGAACTGGCATGCCGAACGACTTCTGTAGAGATGCAAGGCGTTGAGCTGCAGGATGCGAATGGCGGACGTGAGCACACAGCGACCGTGCCCTCTGCTGAAGACCATCTAGGCCCGGATAGTGTGCAAAAATTGGCTGGACAACCAGGTTTAAGATGTGAGCCATGCAAGGCACGTGTGTCACATTGCCCTGGCGGAGGGCTGCACCCAGCATTGCAGCATTGTCGCACACGGCCTTCCCTGGCTGCAGGTTCAGTGGAGACAAGCATTGATAAAACTCGGTCTCCACAGCTGACCACAAATCCTCAGCTGTGTGACTCACATTTCCCAGACATTTCAAGGTAAAGACCGCCTGATGCCGTTGAGCCCTTCTGCCATCATAGTAAGGAGGTGTGCAGGATTCCTTGTGCGCAGTTAGAACGCGGGTGGCATTACCAGACAGGCTTTGGGTGCAGGTGGAGGACCGAAAAGAGGTTGAGGAGGCAGAAGCAGTGGAGGAACTTGTACATACAGAGGATTGACACACAACTCTTGGGGATGGCAAGACTTGGACAGCAGCCCCTTCTCCTGCTGTATTCATAGTTACCCAGTCCACAGTCACCGCCATGTAACGCCCCTGTCCATACTTACTGGTCCAAGTGTCTGTGGTGAAATGCACCCTGTCACACACAGAGTTTCTCAAGAAAGCGATGATGTTGTGTGCGACATGTCGGTGTAGCGCAGGCACAGCTTTCTTGAGAAGTAGTGGTGACTGGGCATCTGGTAATGGGGCACTGAGACGGACACAAGGTCTCAAAAATCCTCTGTGTACAACAGGCGGAGACGGAGCATTTGTGTAGCCAACAGTTTGCAGATGGTGAAATTCAACCTCTTAGCGTCGTCATGGCTAGGAGGAAATGGTCTTTTACTTGTCCACATCTGAGGGACCGAGGGCTGGCTGCTGTGCTGAGACACGGTTGAATAGGGTGTCCCCGGCAAACTGTTGGTCTGTGAGGAAGGTGCAAGCGGACATATTATGTTGCCTTCATCCAAAGGTGGTGCTCTTGATGTCTAACAGTGCTCAACACCAGCAGGTGTTTCCGCTTCCAAAAGAACTGATGACCTGCTCCTATGAGGAGCGTTTCCTGATCCGGTTCTGAGCTTTATAAAAGCTCAAAACCGGATCAGGTTTTTAAAAAAAAAAACTGAAATGTGACCCTAGCCTTAGATATTGGTGACAAATCTTACACATAACATGGGGAGACTAAAGGCTTGTGGATTTTGGAATGTGCTGCATGAAAGTCACCTCACCAACCATTTTAAGCTTGCAACAGCAGGGCAATTGATTGATGCCACTGAAGTGGTGTCTGAGCCCAAATTTTTGGAAAAAATAGAGACTCTTGTTGTAGTCCCCTAAATGAGACACAATGCTCAGCGTGTGCACGAGGCCTTACAGATGCTGGGGTTAAAAACACCAAATACTTATCTTCTGGACGTGGCCTTACAGATACTGAAGTAAAACACACCAAATAATCATCATCTGAACATAGCCTTACAGATACTGAAGTAAAACTCACCAAATACTCATCTTCTCAACGTGGGCTTATAGATACTTAAGTAAAACTCTCCAAATAATTATCATCTGAACATGGCCTTACAAATACTGAAGTTAAACTCACTAAATACTCATCGTGTGCATGATGCCTTACAACTACTGGAGTATAAACTGATTTTGGAAGGGCATAACATGCCTATATCTGTGTCTCCTCCCCCTTTTACTCGTCTATCTCTTTTCTTTTTGCATTTTTATATGTACTTTTCACTTTTCCATGTGTTTGTTGTATCTTCTGAGTAGTTTGTGACCTTTTGGACATTTCAGAAGGTGTTTTCTATGTGTTTGTATGTGTTTGTGTTGGCCTGCCATTGTTTTCAATGGGTGTCAACGGTGTTGAATGAACATTCGACGAACAAACGCCCAATTCGGCAAACCGAACCGAATTCGAACACTAGGGTGGTGGCTCATCTCTTTTCCCCACCATGGCTCAGAGATTTTCATTGGCAATATTCCCCAGATATGAAGACTTGTTGATACTCTACTACTTGGTCCACTGCAGAATGTGCATAGTCTTTCCAAAAATTTGCCCTGGGGGCTGTGTTATACACACAGAAAGACACTATGACAAGGGCTTCCATTGACAAACATAATTTTTGTAGGACTTTTATAGTAGTTGCAGCACTTAATTCAAGTTTTCAGAGGGTCAGCAGGTGTAAGGAAACCTAAGTTTGGTGAGTGGACTCAGGTGGCCCTGTAACATACCTTTTGGAGGGACTGCTGTTACTCATACATTTGTAGAAAGGGGGTAGACAAGAGCACAATGGGTCTAACCTGTTTATGAAATATATATGCAGGAAATTGACTGCTCACCTGGCTTGGTTGTGTTGCCCACAACCAGTTTTAGTGCATCAACAACTGCCGCAGGATCCCTCACCTTGTGGATGGTTGCTGAATGCTCGATAGGACACAATTGATAGGACACAATTGATTTGATCCGCGCTGCTGTATAATAAAAGACGTCCTTTGTATTGTAAAAACGATATTTTTTATTCCTACGCGTTTCAGAGATTGTGTTGATGTATCCCTGAGGAAGAGGTCGGGATGGCCTTGAAATGCGTAGGAAAAAAAGAACATTGTTTTTACAATACAGAGGACGTCTTTTATTATACAGCAGCGCGGATTACCGTAATTCAATTGTGCCCTATCGAGCACTCATACATTTGGGCGGTCCCTCCCTCATTGATACTGACATGACGAAATACATATTTCACAGCAGTTTACAATGTCAGCTACAACCTGCCCATTGGGCTTTACCTTTCTCCTCCTGCCACACCACCTCCATGTCATTCATCGGCCCTCAATTCAAGTTTTCAGAAGGCCTGCAGGTGTTAGGTAGTCTGTTGGGATATCACGATGACGATTACCCGGCTCCGTGGCCCGGACTGGATAAGTGAAAGGGGAATATTTACAGGGGATTATAGAGCCTATAGATGTTTCGTGATGCCAACTGGGTTATCTGGTCAGGAGTGACCAGCGCTGCTTATGGGGTCCCAGAGATTAGATGGTGCAGCAGCAAGGTGGATGACTCTCCCCAGTAAGAGTAAGTCCCCTGGATGATGATGGGGGTTGTAGTGAGAAGTGCAGCAGAAAGAAGCAAGGAGGCAAAATAATTCAGTCTTTACCTTTACTGATGATTGAGAGTAAGTTGAATCCAGGGGTACTGGTCACCAGGTTCAGGCTTCGGCCAGCCTGGAAGCAGCTGATATCCACTCCACCAGGTGGGATCACCAGTATGCCAGTATGCCTTCCTTCTGTGCTTTATATTTAGAGTCTCAGATGCCTGTGAGCTGATCTGTTCCTCTGCGTGTTCCCTTCTCTGTGTAGTTTCCAAACCAGCAGGCATTGCAAGCCTGTCAGGGGTGCTATCCTGTTTCTTACAGCTCCAGGCTCTATACACTGCTGTGCTCTTGAGTCTACACTTGTGACTAGTAGACTTTTAATCCTCTGGTCCCCAGACTTGGCTCCCACGGCTTGCAATCCATGAATAGCCCAGGACTCTGGTGTCCCCAGCACAAACCTGGGGTGAGCCTGAAATAGCTCCAAAATCCCAGGAGCTCTTGTATCTTCTCCCTTCCCTTCCTCACACTACTCTCTTCTCTGTCCCCTACCCCCAGCCAGAAGAGGCAATCAACCTAGATGTTTGTGCTCCCCCTTCTGGTCAGGGATCTGGCTTGTATGTGGATGTGTAGTTACCTAATGTAGGGAGCTCCATTTACTTCCAGGCATGATACCACCACAGGTTAGGGAGGCGATAGTTGAGTGAATGAATGCAAAACAGGAGCTCGCCCTCGCCTCCAATGATCCGATCCCAGGTGTGCAGAGTGGCTGGTATCCACCAGGTCCATAGACAAATTTCACAGAAAGTTCAGCACACTGGGTCCATATTTCTTCAAAATGGATATTCCTTTATTTAGTGCTCATAAAAAAAAATATTTAAAAGCAACATCTTGCGGGGGCAACCCGGTTGCCCCGCAAGATGTTGCTTTTAAATATTTTTTATATGAGCACTAAATAAAGTAATATCCATTTTGAAGAAATATGGACCCAGTGTGCTGAATTTTCTTTGAAATTTGTCTAGGGAGGCGATAGCATTGTGGCGGCCAGACTGTAGGGGCGCCACATAAAGAAACCTGAGTTTAGTGAGGGCCCTCATGTTTGTGAGGCACTGTTGTTACTCATACATTTATATATACATTTGGGAGGGTCGTCCTCTATTAATTTGTTTGCCAAGGCAGTTGCTTTGTGATAGTTGTCTATCATTTAACTATTTGGGAGGGCCATCCTCTGTACATTTGAGAGTGCCCTCACTTATTCATATTGGATGACCCTCCGGCACATATTTAACAGCGCCCACAGCTGGCAACGTTTCTTGTGCGCTGGATAAAAATGCATGCGTTCAAATGCAACCGCATTTTGCATTGCATTTGCAATGCATTGTACAATAGAAGTCTATGGGTGTGTTAACGCATGCGTTTACATGCGTTTAAATGCGTTAATGCACCTGAAAAAATGCATTGCATCCAAACACACCAAAAGCGTGATGTGGAAACACCCTCAGCCTCTCTGTATTTTCCATTGATAGCCGTGTGCACATATCTGTGATCATGGCCCCGACCGAACTAAAAACACACTCAGACAACACACTAGCAGCAGAAACATGATCCAACTGCACAAAATAATAACCCCCACACTGTTACTCTTATGGTACTTGCCCTTCACACTGTCCTCTAATTTCCATACTGGACCCCCTCTTCACATTGTCCTGTCACACTGTGTCCCCCTATACTGTGCACACACACAGACACAGACATGCACCAACATGCAGACAAATGCACACAGACAGGCAGACACCCACACAGACATACATAGACACACAGAAATGTGCATACACGCCAGCACACATACACAGGCACACACACAGACAGGAACGTAGACATACATGGACATACAGACATTAGGGATGAGCGAGTATACTCGTTACTATTCGGTACTCGCCAAATAGTACGTTATTCGGGCTACTCGTCACTCCGCAAGTTTCCTTGCTATTACTCGTTAGGAGTAGCAAGTCCAATGTAAGTCAATGGGAAATGCGTTTAATGTTAGTAATTTCTGTGCTGGACCTTACAAAGCAGTCTGGGGGCTGAGGAAAAGGCTGAAATGGGTGCATGATTGTTTAAAAGCCGGCGATAAAAAGCCGCCGGCTTTTTTAAAACAATCAGCTGATGCACGCTCCCCGCCCGATGCTTCGCTCCACACCGCCCAGGGCCTTTGCTCCCTGGTGTTGCGCTCCCTGCCCGGTCCTAACTTAGGATTGGGCAGGGAGGTGGCAGGGGAACAAAGCACCGGGCAGTTGGGATAGAAGCACTGGTTGAGGGCGTGAGGCAGCGGGGAGCGAAGCACCGGGCGGGAAAGCCGGTGGTGAAGTCTTTTCACCACCGGCTTTTCCGCTGGCTATTTCAAATGAACTGCTGATGTATCATGATGGTTCATCGGAGTTCCTTTGAAATAGTCGGCGGAAAAGGCGGCGGTGAAAAAGACTTCACCGCCGGTTTTCCCGCCCGGTGCTTCCCTCACCGATTCCTCGCTCCCCCACCCGGTGCTTCCCTTCCCACTGCCCGGTGATTCGCTCCCCCGACGCCTCCCCTCCTGATCCTAACTTAGGATCAGGTGGGGGAGCAAAGCATCGGGATGGGGGGAGGGAAGAACCGGCAGGGGAGCGAGGCAATGGGGTAGGGAAGCACTGGGCGGGAAAGCCGGCGGTGAAGTCTTTTCACTGCCAGCTTTCCCGCCGACTATTTCAAATGAACAGCTGATGTATCAGCTGATTGTTTGAAATAATCGGCGGTGCCATCGCAGGGTTCATCGGAGTTCCTTTGAAATAGTCGGCAGAAAAGCCGGCGGTGAAAAAGACTTCACAACCTGCTTTCCCGCTCGGTGCTTCCCTCCCCGCTGCCTCGCTCCCCCGACCAGGGCTTCCCTCCTCGCTGCCCGATGCTTTGCTCTTCTGCCGCCTCCCCACCCGATCCTAAGTTAGGACCTCTATAGAGTTGAAGTCAGGGGAGATGGAGGCCACACCATGAGTTTATCTCCTTTTAAGCCCATAGCAGCCAATGAAACAGAGGTATTCTTTGCAGCATGAGATGGTGCATTCTCATGCATGAAGATGATTTTGCTCCTGAAGGCACGCTTCTGCTTTTTGTACCATGGAAGAAAGTTCTCAGTCAGAAATTTTATATATTTTGCAGAGGTCATTTTCACACCTTCAGTAAACTTAAAGGGGTCTACCAGCTGTTTCCCCATGATTCTGGCCCAAAACATGACTCCACCTCCTTGCCGATGTCGCAGCCTTGTTGGGACATGCTGGCCATCCACCAACCATCCAATACTCCATCCATCTGGACCATCCAGGGTTGCTCGGCACTCATCGGTAAACAAGACTGTTTGAAAATTAGTCTTCATGTATGTCTGGGCCCACTGCAACCATTTCTGCTTGTGAGCACTGTTTAAGGGTGGCCGAATAGTAGGTTTATGCACCACAGCAAGCCCTTGAAGGATCCTACACCTTGAGGTTTGAGGGACTCCAGAGGCACCAGCAGCTTCAAATATCTATTTGCTGGTTTGTAATGGCTTTATAGCAGCTGCTCTCTTAATCTGATGAACTTGCCTGGCAGAAACCTTCCTCATTCTGCCTTTATCTGCACAAATTCGTCTGTGCTCAGAATCAGCCTCAAATCTCTTCACAGTACGATGATCACGCATACATTTTCATGCAATATCTAATGTTTTCATCCCTTGTCCAAGGCATTGCACTTTTTGTTGCTTTTCGGCAGAAGAGAGATCCTTTTTCTTTCCCATGTTACTTGAAAACTGTGGCCTGCGTAATATTGTGGAACACCCAGTTTTCCTTTTATTGGGCTCACCTGCCAAACTAATTATCCCAGGTATCTGAGATTGATTTCAGTGATCCAAAGAACCCTGAGACACAATACCATCAATGGGTTTCATTGACAAAAACAAAACAAAACCCTATGACACTGAAAAAGAACATTTGCATAATAATTTGGAACATGCTGTATTAACAATAATATACAACACGCACATAATTATAAGTAAACATAGATACACACAAACACACATATTAGGAGTGATTTTCTTAACCATCTTGTCCCTCATCCATCTGGCCCGCATGCTCCAGCAATGAGCCTCTCTGGTGGGAAGCAGCAATACAAGACAAGCTGTGTGAGGTCTGTTAGTAGATATGGCCGCGGCAATGTCTTTTAACTGTGATGAGGCCGGGCAGACACACACACTTAAAGGCGCAGTAGAGCCTGGATGATTTAAAAAACGGCATCACTGCACTGATGCTGGCAAAGCAGCAATCCACTGCCCAGATCTCCACCCCTGCCATCTGCTCAGGGCCCCCCGTGCTTATGGTCCCCGCGCTCATGCCCTACCACTCAGGGCCTCCACTCTCAGGCCCCTTGCCCCTCTGAACAGAAATTAGATAAGTGATGTACTCCAGCCTGAAGTACATCACATGCAAATTAGTCATGTGGTGGCGTGGCCGCAGCAAAGGGCAGACATGGTCTCCTCTGCTGCGGCCATACTTTTAAGTATCTGCGTGCTGCGATGGTGTCATGGTCCCTGGTCCAGAGCTAAATAAAGCTAAGTAATTACCGTGGGGCCAGGGTGCTCTGTTTCACAGGGTCCCATACACCAGTAAGGGCAGTAGTGCCCTGATGGCAGCCCTGACATCATAAATAACACAATAGAAGAATACCTCTGGACAGTTATCCTCATGCTGAATTAAGTTGATGTGCATGTGGCAAACATCTCCTTCCACCCTCAGTGAGTACAATGCACTTTAGGAATGGAAAATTGCCTCTGTATAAAATGGCCTGAATGGTGTTATATTGTAGCCAACATATGGATTTTGTATAAAGGGCAAATTATATATGCCTGAATGCTGCTATATTTAATCCCACGTATGGAAAAGCATCCGGCTGCTCTACTGTGCCGTGTATATCTATTATGGGCTGCAACAAGATAATTGGTACATCTAATATAATCTATGAAGTAGTGTCTAAAAACAGCATATTTAACGCTATAGATGAATACTACCGGATAGCTACCGCCATGCCGAACTAACAAAGGTGATCTGAATGCGGAAAATCTCCTGCCGCCCTCAGTGAGCACAATGCACTTTAGGAATGGATAAATTGTGTGCACATGATCATTGACAGGATTATTGATACTGCAATACTGGATGATATACAGTATGTCTATGTGTATAATGGACCCAGCCATCCTATTGACATAAATACTATGCGTACTATGTACTTTAAACGGTTAAAAATAAGTCCAATATGAAAAAAGAGTAATTAAAGGGTTTAGCATGGATTTAAAAAAAAAAAAAAAAAAGTATGCCCAAACACTAACAGGCAGGTAGCTGTCACCTACCTGCCTGTTGTGCTTGGCGCCGGTCACTGCTGTTCAACCCCAGCACAGAGCAGTCCTGCCAGGAATAGCATGGTGGGGTAAACAGAGCAGAGGCGGCTTTAACGCTCTGCTCTGTGGAAGTAGGTGCATAGCCGACGTTACGCTGATTGACAGCCGGGTCCTCGCGACTTGATTGGGAGAGCCGGCTCTCAATCCACATGACATCGACTATGTGCCCGTCTACAGAGGGGAGAGGCTGCCCTCTGTTGACGTGATGTAAGCGGAAGCGGCAAAATTACGGACATGAGTGGTCTAAGACTGCTACATGTCGGCGGTGAATGGCGTCGGGCACAACAGGCAGGTAGGTGGCAGCTACCTGCCTGTTGGTGTTTAGGCACAATTTTTTTTTTGATGAATCCCGGATAACCACTTTCAAATACTGTATTTTTCGGATTATAAGACACACTTTTGTAATGAGGTGTGCAATTCTGACTGTATCATAGAAATGGATATAGAAATGAACTGTGCACAGTCCGCTACTGCCCCTTGTGGACAAGTGCTGAAACAAACACAGGGAAGTGGGAAAGTCCCTTTTCAGCAAATGTGTTTACTCAGGAAGAGAGAGCAGCAGGAAGTCAGTGCAGAAAGAGAATTCAACCAGGACAGATCTGCCTGTGGATGTCTGTTGAAAGAGGGCTACTTTGCTACACCTTGCCGGAAAAATCACCCCGCAGAAGCCCCTGTGACTGATCCTGGGCCACTGGACTTTGGTGCTGTGACTCTGGCCGCTCTGCAAAACCTTGCCCGCCGTGCACCCAGAGTGCTTGTGCAGGGGCCGTGACCGACATAAGGGAGCCATTTGTGCTGCTGTGATCTCCCTTCTGCTGTTGTTCTGTGTGCCCTGAGACTTGGAGAGACAGACTGTTACCTGCAGAAGGAGACCAAAGAAGAAGAGTGAGGAGATCCCCAGGCCTGCTACGTGGGAGCGACATCTTCTTCTGTGATAGACTGGTACGTGATTTTAGGGAAAGTTAGGGAAAGATACCTTCATTGTTGTGTTTTCTTTTCTTGCTGCGTACCCGGAAGAAGTGAAGATCCAGAGACTCTAATATATACAAGTGCGCATATAGTTCGGTTGACTGTGAGATAAATATGTTTTACAGTAAAGAAATGTTATTATCGGTTAAACCTGAGTATGGGGATTCTGTTGAGAAAGATCATACACACACACCCGCGGCCTTACCACCGGTCGCTACATCTGGCGTAGTCGGCAGGATGTGTGATCAACAGAATCTCCTCCCGGTAGTAGCTTATAACCAGACTTATACTACGGCCTGCAGGTCCATATCCGGTGCCAGCAGTCCGAGCAGTGACACGGAAGAATTGAAGCAGATAGTAGCAGAGTTGCAGAAACAGATACTACAGCTGCAGCTCATGCTAGACCAACAGGCGGACAGGCAAGCGAGACAGCAACCCAGTCGGCCTATGGGAAGGTGCTGGACATGCGGCGACCCCCGCCATAGGGCAAACCGTTGTCCGCATCCTCCACCCGTGGTCCGATATACCAGAACCAGCAAGCCATGCCCCACAACAGCAGCCACCTTTAAACTAGACGCCCCAGCCAAAGCGGCTCGCTCGGCAGGGGAGATCAGGGAAAAGGGTGTGACGAGACAGAGCCAGACCGATAAGCAAGTGCTGGCCACTCGGGTCCAGGGGACGGTGAAGTGGTTTAATGTCCGCGATGGGTATGGCTTCATCAACAGGAATGACACAAAGGATGACGTGTTTGTACATCAGACTGCCATAAAGTGTAACAATCCTCGTAAGTGCCTCCGCAGCGTTGGTGATGGGGAAGTGGTACAGTTTGATGTTGTGAAGGGAGAGAAGGGTACAGAGGCCGCCGACGTCACCGGTCCCGGGGGTGTTCCCGTTAAAGGAAGCAGATTTGCCCCCAACCGGCGCCGCTACCGCCGGCGATCCTACTCTCCCCGGGTAGAAAATGTGACTGAGTTTATTGGAGATATTGTGAGCCCTGAACAAGGGAGCGAAGGTGAACGGGGGGATGACGGTTTCCCCCGACAGAGGTCCCTACTCCGCCGGAGATCAATCCCTATGATATCAACGGCCATCACTGCCTTGGAGCCGATGGTTGTTGACAGGGACTGTCAACCTTTAAGTGGGGGGGTATGTAATGAGGTGTGCAATTCTGACTGTATCATAGAAATGGATATAGAAATGAACTGTGCACAGTCCGCTACTGCCCCTTGTGGACAAGTGCTGAAACAAACACAGGGAAGTGGGAAAGTCCCTTTTCAGCAAATGTGTTTACTCAGGAAGAGAGAGCAGCAGGAAGTCAGTGCAGAAAGAGAATTCAACCAGGACAGATCTGCCTGTGGATGTCTGTTGAAAGAGGGCTACTTTGCTACACCTTGCCGGAAAAATCACCCCGCAGAAGCCCCTGTGACTGATCCTGGGCCACTGGACTTTGGTGCTGTGACTCTGGCCGCTCTGCAAAACCTTGCCCGCCGTGCACCCAGAGTGCTTGTGCAGGGGCCGTGACCGACATAAGGGAGCCATTTGTGCTGCTGTGATCTCCCTTCTGCTGTTGTTCTGTGTGCCCTGAGACTTGGAGAGACAGACTGTTACCTGCAGAAGGAGACCAAAGAAGAAGAGTGAGGAGATCCCCAGGCCTGCTACGTGGGAGCGACATCTTCTTCTGTGATAGACTGGTACGTGATTTTAGGGAAAGTTAGGGAAAGATACCTTCATTGTTGTGTTTTCTTTTCTTGCTGCGTACCCGGAAGAAGTGAAGATCCAGAGACTCTAATATATACAAGTGCGCATATAGTTCGGTTGACTGTGAGATAAATATGTTTTACAGTAAAGAAATGTTATTATCGGTTAAACCTGAGTATGGGGATTCTGTTGAGAAAGATCATACACACACACCCGCGGCCTTACCACCGGTCGCTACACTTTTGTTCCCCCAAACTTTGGGGGAAAGTGGAGGGTGCATCATATAATCCAAATCTTCA
>JARQOC010001295.1:0-44538 GCA_033576535.1 Allobates femoralis
ATATATTTTAGTTTTTTTATTACAATTATTATATGTATTTAGTTATTTTTTTGGTAAAGTAAATGATTCCAATAATGACCAGTGACATAATGTAAAGCTTGTGGGTCCCGATACAAAGTCTTTACCAGTGTCCTTTTCTTATTGGCCAAAGAAACTTTTCAGGCCCCTCTTAGGCTTGTGGACTTAGGTGTGATGGCGACCTCTGCTCCTACTATAGATATGCCCCGATAATGACAGCCTTGCCAAACAATCGGTTACACTCTAATATCATCCAACTTTCCAACAAACAGATAGCATTAGGAAAGTGGTAGATTTATGGCTTGACTGCAGGCACCCCCATAATGCTAGAATGAGGGGTCTGTAGGGCCCAGTGGAGTAAGATAGTTAATTCTGAGTGTTTTCAAGTAAATGTGGTGGTTCAAGTACCTGCACAGTGTCAGGACAGGGTGTCACAATTCCTCTGTCCAGTGTGTCTTGGGCGCAGTGAGTGAGTTTGGTGCTCTATAGAATCTTGGCCATGCCAAGCTGTAGATTTGATGAGCGACAGCTCAGTCGTCCAATCCAGTGCCAGAGGCTTTCTGAGCAATTGGTGTGTTGATTGACAAGTCAAACATGCATTCTGAGACTGGGAGATGCTGGGCTTCTTCAGATATTCCCTGTTTTCTTTCATTGCCCAGCTTTTTGGCTGAGCAGTTACTCCCAAATCTCTGCCAGTCGTAGTGTTTTTCTCATTGGTGCTTGTTGGCTTCATACATCTATGTTTTAATATACTGCTGCCTGACCATGGACCTCCTCTGACCACCTATTTTGTTGTCCCTTTTCTCTGGATCCGCTATCCTCCGGGTTCTCTGACCCCGGACATGTTTATCCCCTTAGTCCTGGTAAAATCTGAGATGAATTCTCATTCTAAGTATAATACAGTCATATGAAAAAGTTTGGGCACCCCTCTTAATCTTACTTTTTTTTTTTTGTTTAAAATTGTTTTTTTGCATCAGCTATTTCAGTGTGATATATGTAATAACTGATGGACACAGTAATATTTCAGGTTTGAAATGAGGTTTATTGTACTAACCAAAAATGTACTAACCAAACAGAGTCGCCTGAGGTATGGTAAAGCACATTTGGACAAGCCAGTTTCATTTTGGAAGAAGGTCCTATGGACTGATGAAACAAAGATTGAGTTGTTTGGTCATACAACAAGGCGTTATGCATGGCGCCACAAAAACACAGCATTCCAAGAAAAACACTTGCTACCCACTGTCAAATTTGGGGGAGGGTCCATCATGCTTTGGGGCTGTGTGGCCAATGACGGCATCGGGAATCTTGGTAAAGTTGAGGGTCGCATGGATTCCAATCAGTATCAGCAGATTCTTGAGAATAATGTTCAAGAATCAGTGTCAAAGTTGAAGTTACGCCGGGGATGGATCTTTCAGCAAGACAATGATCCAAAACACCGCTCCAAATCTACTCAGGCATTCATGCAGAGGAACAATTACAATGTTCTGGAACGGCCATCCCAGTCCCCAGACCTGAATATCATTGAACATCTGTGGGATGTATTGAAGCGGGCTGTCCATGCTCAGCGACCATCAAACTTAACTGAACTGGAATTGTTTTGTAAAGAGGAATGGTCAAAAATACCTTCATCCGGGATCCAGGAACTCATTAACAGCTACAGGAAGCGACTAGAGGCAAAAGGTGGATCTACTAAATATTAATGTCACTTTTCTGTTGAGGTGCCCATACTTTGGCACCTGTCAATTTTTGAAAAAATGCATATTTCACATTTTCGGTTAGTACAATAAACCTCTTTCAAACCTGAAATATTACTGTGTCCATCAGTTATTACATATATCACACTGAAATAGCTGGTGCAAAAAAACCAGAGTAAGATTAAGAGGGGTGCCCAAACTTTTTCATATGACTGTACATGCAGATTTTGTTTCCAGATTGCCACCGAAAAATTGCCATACGTGAACTTACTTCAGTGGAGTGCAATTCTGCCTGCTTTGCCCCTTTAACTAGAGCCCCCAAAATACCATCGTATATATGAAAACATACATTTGGTATGATTGGTGAGTGTGACCATGAATAGATAGTTTAGAGTAGGAGACGCTTACTCTATTGTGACGTGTACACCCAGTCACCTCTTTCTGTGTTTTTCTTCCCAGGCCAGCCATGATGGACAAGACTCCAGCGGACCTCAGCACACTCAATGATGTCGGCTACCAGATTCGGATTTAACAAGACCACACGAATCCCTGGTGCTTCCATTTGCACTTTACACCCTTTACTTCTTTTTTTTCTAAAGAATATTGACTATTTATTATAAGTTTTTATTTATGCTTTTAATTCAAAAATTTGCATTTTTACACTTTATTCTTTGTTTTTTTTTTTTGCAAAAACTACTCCAAAGCGGAACTTTTTGGAGGCGATTTGTAATTTTTATCTGACAAGATTTGCAAGTTTACAGCCAGCGTCTGTCATGATGGACCCACGTTGTTTTTTCTTACATTTTTTTTAACCATTCAGACTGGCGATGCCAAGTAAAGTGTTACGGCAGTACCAGTGCCAGGAGGACAGCTTTGTCTAAGTTTATTAAAAAAAAAAAAAAAAGAGCTATAACTTGGACCAATATGATGAGCATTTGATACAATTTTTACTATCCACGGCGGCCATTTTGAGCATTTCTCTGCCAATGCTTTTTCAGTATGATAAAGAAAAAAAATGGCTGCTTTTATCCGGCCTGTACTTTGTGGTTTCCTATGCTTTACATAGAGCGGCTACCTGTCACAAGACTAGACTGTAACAGCCATTAGGGAATGTAAGCCTAGGTATCAAATCTCAGAGGCGCAAATGGCCACGTTGCCATGGTAACCGAATGGCTGCTATGAACCACTAGGCCCTAAGCTCCTCTGAGGTAAAATATTTGATGCAAAAGGCCCAAGTACTTTTTAGAAACGTTTGTTTACACTGAACATGGATGACTAAAATGGTTCATATATGCAAGTTCATAACGCAGCCGTCATGGCCACTTTATTTATTCATCCATAGAGCAGTGGCTGTATTTTATAATGTAGGGGATCGAGTGTAAATCCAAGTGGACACCAAAAACTCTTGGGCCTCATATATAATGATTAGTTCAGGCAAAAGATAATCCTTCGTCCTTCGTATCCTTTAATTTTTTAACCTGACACTAAAAACTGAGCGGAGTGATCTGATTGGTTGACATGGCCAGCTGATGCAACCAATCAAATTTCTGTAATTCTTTTTTAGGATGTAAATCTGATGGTTCCGGGCAGCGTCTTGGTTTTTACATGGCCCATTTTTCATGCATGACATTTTTCATTTGGGTATCCTTAATGTGAATCTGGCAGCAGTTTCTTTGCATATAAGCTTCGCCCACCACCAGTAAGACATTATATATAGATTCTAGAATACCATATATAAGGACCCAGGCCGATCTGTATAACATATTTGTAAGGAATAGTGCTTGGGGACCACTTGTGGTGAATCGGCCACTGAAGCTGGCAGCTCTACAGCGCCTCTTGTTAACCTTAGGCTAGTCAGGGAACTACCTGAGGATATAAGAAGGGCTGCAGCTGCACTGTCAGTGCTGGTTTATTAAGGCACCTCTCAGTGAGTGTGATATATGCTTTGTGGTCTGCGACCGGAAGCACATATAATAACCACCATCCCGTCACTGATAGAAACCCTGAATAACCCCAAGCACTATTCCTTACAATATTAAATAGTTTTTATTATACTTACCTGAGGGGTGGCCACCCCAATGGGCACCACGGATCTTGATTCGGCGCCTCCTTTCTTTCAATCGCCGTGGATGATGTGTCCTAAATCACCCACAAAGTCTCCCCTGTTGTGCTCCTGCGCACACACTTCTCTCTACCCTGCTGATGGCAGAGCAAAGTGCAGTAATGCGCGGGGAAATGTAAAAGAATACTGCGCATGCATACTACGTTGTCATTCTTTTACCTTTCTCTGTGCCTGCACATCACAGTACTTTTTTCTGCCCTGCTGAGGGCACAGCAAAGTGCGTGTGGGCAGGAGCGCAATGGTGGAGACTGTGCGTGGGTGACATAGGACACGTCACCCACATGAAGCAGAGGATGGCGATCGCAAGAAAAAGGGAGGCGCCGGACCAAGACCTGGGACATCCATCGGACTGGACCACCCCGTAGGTGAATATAATAAAAGTTGATTTTTAATAATAAGACAATGGTATAATGAAAAAAAAAAAGACAAAGTGGCGCTAATCTAAGTGCAGTAACACCATAAACGTATGTAAACTTAGAAGTGTATTCAATATTGAATGCACTCACCCCTAGGTTATGCAAACAAACCTATAATGCACTCCAGGAATGATGGATGCGAAGAAGCGGGAAGAAACTCCAGGTACCTGTAACAGTCCAGGAGCTGTGAGACAAACCGTAGTTTACTCACTGGAGGGGTGATAGTCCTTGCCGTGAGCGGTCTGTGTAATCCCCAGGTATGCTGCTAGCTTGCTCTTGCTGGAGGGAGATCCTAACAGCTGTTTAATTGCATTACAGAGATCAGCCTGGGGCCTTATATACGGTAATCTAGAATGATGTGTAGAAGGCCTTGCTGGTGGTGGCCGCAGCTTATATGCAACAAATAAAAACTGTTGCCAGGTTCACTTTAAACTTACACTTCACTTAGGTCCACACATAGCAAATGTACGGCAGGTTTTTCCAACCTATGTGGAGTTCGCCAAAAATATGAGTGGAAAAGCAATAGCATATCTGCCACATGTGAACATGTCCTTAAACAACATATCTGTGAAATTAAACTTTTCTTCATATGTTGAATCGCTTTGTAAATACTTATTTTTTAATCTTGTGGTGTTTAAATTCCCTATTATATCTGCTTCCCTGTTACCAAAGAGAAGTGTGTTACGACGTCTGAGATGACTGTTTAGTGGAGATGAGGGAATCTCCCGAAATTAATTTCAATTAAATTTGCTCAATTTGGCCGGCAGATTCGATTTGCTAATCGAACATGCCTGGATTGTCTTGAAAAGATATTTAAAGAGCTTAAACAATTCTAATAAAAATTCCCCATTATATACTTACCTGACTCCTCTGCTTCTTGCTCCCCCACGCTGGTCTTTGGTTCTCCTGCCACTGAGGCCAGTGATTGACCTCAAGTGGGAATCCGAAGGGAAGGAGGATTTGGGGGCAATGCACATCATTGACACTAGTGACGTGCATTGGCCCCCATGTTACGGTGATGGGCCCCCTATATGGCTGTGTGAGGCTAGTCACTGGCCTCAGTGCCAGAATAAACAAAGACCCATGTAGAGGACAAAAGTAGCTGTGCCAGACACAGTATGAGGATAACAAAAAACTCATAATATACTTACCTGATTCTTCCACGTCTTGGTCCCTCATGCAGGTCTTTGGCCCTTTTGACGGTGAAACCAGTCAAGTGGTAACTTGGAGGAAGGAGGATTTGGGGGAAATGCACACCATTGACACTAGTGACGTGCTTTGGCCCCCATGTTACTGTGATGGCTCCCCACGTGTGAGGACAAACACTGGCCTCAGTGCCGGAATAACTAAAGACCCGCGTAGAGGACCAAGCCAAAGTAGCAATGCCAAATGTGGCATAAGGACTTGGATGAGCGACTTGGTCGTGGTTTACATAATGCATTTATTTAACCCCTTCCTGGCCTTCAAAAGAATCAAGCAAAATGGTAGCAGGTAGATCAGTATATTTCTGGATTTGTGCAGATCTAAGCAAGAAAATTTTATGATAATTGGCATAGCTGTACAGGGAGTGAAGTAGTAAGAGTGCTTAAACCTGTGGTTGCTAAGTGGTACATGTGGACCCTGATACAGACTTTGTATTAGGGCCCAGGAGTTTCACGATACACTTCTAACTATGGTGTGAATGAAGAATACAATGTGATATATCTGAGAATTAATTATTACCTTGGATTTGGGGTCAACTTGAGGAAAGCAAACTTTGTCAGTGGAATTTTGACCATTCACTAGTTACTAGAGAATAGTGAGCACTACCGTGATCAGGTGCTCGTAACGAGCAGTTTGACACTCGACTTGATTACTGAGCATAATGGAAGTGTATGGGAAACTCGAGCATTTGTCCAGATCTTCCGGAAAAATGTTTGAGTTTCCCATTGACTTTCATTATGCTCGGTAATCAAGTTGAGTATCAAACTGCTCGTTACGAGCACCTGATCATGGTAGTGCTTTCTCATCAATACTAATTCTGTTGAGCTAAATAACTGAATATCGGGGACATAGACTCAAAAATTTGCCAACTTATAGCCAAACAGTCCAACAAGTGTAGATTGAGACCTACCAATACATCAAGACACATATCAGATTGTGACCTCCATTTAAGGCAGCTTACACCTTTAAAATATTTTTTATTTTCTTTACAACTTTGGAGTAAAAATATCTCTTAAAATTTAAAATTTGTATCAAATGAACTGTCCATATCTCAACATAAGAAAAGAAGATTTTTTTTTATGCCGTTTTTGTGATTCACTATTGGGATGTATGGATTTTATATTACATCTTGCATTGTTTAGCTAAAAAAAAAATCCCTGCAAAGCCAGTTTTGCCATTTCCCATCAGGCAACTTATTCTAGGAATTATACCAGTAAGGCTGGAGCCACACTGGGTGAGTGATATGCGAAACACTCGCATCACCTGATACAGCCACCAGCTCTCTGGACGGGAGCATGCAGCTCCATAGAAATACATGCAACTGCATGCTCCTCTCCGGAGAACGGGCAGACGTGCCGGGTGATGCATGTGGGAGTCGTGTGAGTATCTTGCTTGTCTCTCGCTCAGTGTGGCTCCAGCCTTACAATGATGTGTGAAAGGCCAAGTTCACGCCAGGAGAGACAAATTTAAACACCCCTGGTCCGGTATCAAACTGGGTCAGAACACTGCCTGGATCTGGCAATCATGGAAGACCGAACTGGATGCCGGAGCAGCAGGGTAGTTTGAGTCTTTCTGCCCATCTCTAAACACCACATCATGTCCCAATACATGACTCCATCTGGGGCTTCCATAAGAAACACAGAAAAATATTCAGAAATGCCCCTGATGGTCTCCGTGTGACCTCTTTTCTCATGGTGTTCATGTCATCATTATAACCAATTGAATATTGTAACTTTTAATATTACTCCACACTCTCAGTTGTATACAGGTACATCGTGTCTAACGTTGCTCAGCCAGGATCTGTTCTCATGTTCTATCTTGGCTGCTGCATGTGATATACCTTGTAGGTTTTATCCTTGGTTTTTCTTGTTGATTGTAATGTAAAGGGAAGAACTCCAACACCCCTGGAAATTTTTTTGTTAAAAATAAAATTGTGTCTGTAAACTAATGTATAATATTCATGTGTAAAAAACACAATTGCAGTTTTGTCATTAGCAATTATTAAGGCATTTACTACTGTCTCTTAAAGAAAAAAAAAAGAACACAAAACTGAACATATCTTTCCTGAACCTTTTTGTATGTTTTCCAATCAGTGGTATGTGTTCTTTAAGGGATTGCCCCCTTTCAAAAAATCCCAGTCCTCAAGTGCAGTTTGAGCTTTACTCACCCTCCCCAGGTCCAGGATTGAATCTCCGCCATTGCTGCAGGTGTCTGGTATTGGCTTCCATGCTGACATCACACCTGTAGCACGGCAGCCAATCACTTCTGCCCATGTAGACAGAACGACTCACCCACGAGGAGCAGAGCTCACTGATTGATAATATATTAGCCAATGTAACAGCCAATACCATTCTCCTGGAGAAACAGCGCCAACTCCACACTGGTACTGGGGATTTTGAGAAAAAATTTTTTTTTATATAAAATCTAACTTGTATAAAAAAAACAAAAAAAAACCTGCCGTTAAGGACCAGTAATTTGTGTAAGGGGACAGCCCCATTAGAGGACACTTCTGTAACCATTTCCTGTTGTCCAAATGCATTTTACATGTATTAACTGTGCAAATAGTTTGTTTGTATACAGATTTTGTGCAGATCAAGGAGTTTCCATTGTTTCTAATTACAAACAAATTCTTTTACCTGCCTCCTATTCTGTTGTCTGCGAGATAGCAAGAAAAGGAGGAGAGGGAGTGAAGTAAGGCATGATTGCAGTGTCAGACTACACCGGGTTTGTTTGTAGTCTGTAACCATGGAGACGGTAGGAGATATGTAATCCAGATGATTTGCAGATGCTTCATGTTTTTTTTGTTTTCGATGCACGTTGGCATTAATACAGGTTGCAAAAGTGAGTATAAAAGATAGTAAAGCAAAAAAAAACTATGCAAATACTACTTGTCAGGGTGGTGCAATGGCTCGTTCGTTGTAGCGCACTCACATTTTCTCACATTTACCTGCAGTTTTCCCACCAAATAAAATCATGTCTATGAGATTGCTGTGTGATATTGGGTTATTGCGCGAAAAATTCATAGCTTGGGATCCCATATCCCTGTTTTTGCTGAACCATAACCTAAGTATACCGACAGGAGTTATGCAAGACAAAGGGTGTCCGCCTGTAACTATGGTAAACCCATCCACTGCTTAGAATTTGATGGGCATTATAGTTCTCTTACGAAAGGACATTCCTGCTCAAGACTTTCTATAATCTAAGGGCCAATGTGTCATTTGGCGTCAGTTGGTGTGATTTGAGGTTTTCTTGTATGATCACTTTTATACTTATTCATTAGGGGCTAATAGCGACCATAGGTTGGTTTACACAAAACCAATAACATCTAGTTACGAATCATCCGACCTTTAACACATCCAATTGTTTAATTTCTTTTAATTCGAAGATCTATTAATTAAATTGTACAGTTGTTTGTTGCAAAACACCTTTAAATACTGTATTTTCTGCTATAAAACAAAATTAAGATACTCTTCCTGCACCAATTTTGGCACCAGTTCTTCCAGCCATGTGAGCCCGCTAACGGGCTTCAGTTCTCACACCTCCATCGAATGTCCAAGTTTTATTTAAGCAAAGTGTGAGTGAAACAGAACATTAGCAGACGCTAGTTGTTATGCCATGTGAGCAATGCAGCCGGTCAGTGCCCGCTAATAGTCCACTTTAGTCACTTCCCTTGCACTTTCGAGTTTGCGAGAACTGCAGCTCATTAGAGTCCGTCGATTGGCTGCAGCAAACCAATGATATACGGTAATAATGTCACTCGAGCGCTAAGACACCAAGCAACAAAATCACTAGAATGTTATCATTGCTGGAGATGAGTATATTATTTTTCACTGGAGATTACGGTATGTAAGAAGGGTTGTCCAACCTGTGTTAAAATTAACTTGCAGGATTGCTACCAGGACTATGGAAATGGTAAGCCAAACATCCGACTGGTCAATTTCCCTGAACCCAACTCCACAACCATAGCTGTGAAGTCGGTAAGCCAAACATCCGACTCCAACTCGTCAATTTCCTTGAATCTGACTCCACCCAAAACGGGCTCAGACTCCACAGCTCTGATTGCTACATGCAAACAGGGACACCAGAGAACTTGTTATTAATGATGAGTGAGCACTAAGCTGCTCGAGTGCTCGGTACTCGAAATGAACAGGCCGGACCCTTGGAGCGAGTATCGTGTATAATGGAAGTCAGTAAGAAATTTGAGAATTTCCGGAAAAAGCTCAAGTTATCCAATGACTTCCACGATATTTGGTACAAGAGTTGAGCTCGTCCTGGCACCTGAGCACTTAAAGGGAACCTGGCACCTAGATAAACCCCCCAGGCTATCATTACCTGTCCCTGCACCTTCCTATTACTTGTTAGTTGTTTAATTAAAATGTTTTTATACCTTAGTGGGGCGTATGTTCATGATCCGGGGGCTACCGTTGCTAGCCCCCCTGGGCGTCCTCTTTGGATCCCTCTCGCAGCCTCCAGGAGTCTCTATCACACCCCGATGGGTGTGAAATTGAAATCAAATTTTGCGCCCCCAGCCTGGCTCCCTCCGCTCTGCTATGCAACCTTCTTGTGGTAATGATGCTGAACACTTAATTTCTGGAACTGCGGGCCCCATAGCAACCCCAAATTTGATTGCAATATCACACGTCCATTGGGGCGTGATAGAGACTCCTAGAGGCGGCGAGAGAGACCCAAGGAACGGTAGACCCCCGGATCATTAACATACGCCCCACTAAGGTATAAAAACATTTTATTAAACACTCACACCACACAGGAGAAAAAGGGATAGTTAGGGTAGTAATAGGAAGGTGCAGGGACAGGTAGTGATAGCCTGGGGGGCTTTATCTAGGTGACAGGTTCCCTTCAAGCACTGAAGTGCTCGCACATCACTAATTAATATGTCTAATAAATGTAGTAATTGCCTGACTCTTCACAAAATCGCCCTATGAGGGTATGTGAACATGTTGATCATTTGCAGCAGGTCTTTGTTGACCAAAAACCAGAATGTTGGCAGAAAAAATGCTGCAAATAATTGCTTATTGGATGCATTTTTACTTGGAATCTTATTAATTTGAATTTGGGAAAAGCATAAAATGCTGAAAGGTTCCACATGCTGTACATTTGGAAAATAAAGGCTTTAATGATTCATATTTGCAAGGAAAAAATATAAGGAGCATAGACATGAGAATTAAAAAAATCTCATTCACTTTTCTAGTACTATAAAATGCAGTTTTATTCACTCCCCAAAAACTCAGCATGTGAACAAGCCCTTAGTGTATTCCAACAGCGAGTACGATTATGCCTTATTAATGTGATTCAGTCTCTGGTCGCCTTGAATGTTATTTTCATCGTTAATCAAGTTAAAATCCCACAAGTTGTGTGCAGTGATTGGTTGTAATGTGTTTTTTGTTAAGTGTGGACAAAAGAATAAAAATGAATTATTGAAAAATAAATTAATAATGATTTAAAGCTGGACAGTGGATATTTACATAGATTTGCAAAGTTGTTCACTTTAATATTTTTTTTGTTGCTTTTACAAAGCCAATATCCCATGATCACCATTGCTGAGTTCAGCTTTATCATTGCTGTCATAGAGGGGAGTCCCATGCACCCACTTTGGAGATCAGTATGCAATATAGTACCACATTTCACCTGCAGTGGCCGCTGTGACTTTCCGCGTCTTCTGACGACTGACAGTGGTCTCAGTGGCTGGACCTCCAATCTTACTAGCTATACAATGATGATATAAAAAATGGCTCCTTGGAGAATCGCAGTAACTGGACCCCACTCGTCAGACAATTACAGCACATCCTAAGGCTATGACCCGATGTTTGGGGTTGGTATTCTTGTTTTATGTGATTAAAGACCATTATTCCATTTTCGGCAAATTTATGTTATGCTTTAAAGAGGACCTGTCTCCCCCTGGTGCTTGGCAAATTAAATGCAGCATGTCTGCTGCATTCAGGGAAGGAGTCCCCCTTGTCTCTAGCCCCCCTGTAAGCTTTAAAAAAGACTTTAGAACCCTTACAGTTAAGAGGTCGCCTGGGTGGGATCTTATTAAGATGTCCTGGCTGCTGGCACAATCCTACCCACCTCCTCCTTGTGTATTCCGCCCCCTCTATGTGTCTGCCGCCGCCGCCTCCTCTTGTTCTGGGTCTGCCCTCCTCTTCTGCTCCTGAGGTCACAGAGAGCAAGAGAAGAGGAGGGCAGACCCAGGAGAAGAGGAGGCGGCTGCAGACACATAGAGGGGGCGGAATGCACAAGGAGGAGGTGGGGAGGATTGTGCCAGCAGCCAGGACCTCTTAAGAGGTCGCCTGGGTGGGATCTTATTAACTGTAAGGTTTCTAAAGTCGTTTTTTTTTTTGCAGCTTAAAGGGGGGGCTAGAGCCATGGGGGCCCCCTTCCCTGAATGCAGCAGACACGCTGCATTCAGTTTGCCAAGCACCAGGGGGGGGGACAGGGCCTCTTTAAATATACCATTTTGAAATATACAGTGTGTATGGTTTCATTTTTAAGATCTCTGCTTGCTGTGATTCAGTAGAAACTAGTGATGAGCGAGCATTTAAACATTCGGGTGCTCAGTACCTGAAACAATGAGTTTTTGAAGCCGAAATTCAAAGTTTTTGAAATTTGTAAAGTTTTTGCTTAGTTTCTGCTCAAAATCTCCTTGAAAAACTGTGTGCACAAAGCCTTACAGACTTATTTTCATTTGTCTATTTGGATGTTTTTTCTTTTAGGTAACAGAATGAGCAGCCATATTGGTTATCACTTTTAAATGATTAAATTACCATTTTGTAGACTTCCGGTTCCGGCGCCGACATGATCAGCCGCGTCTAGCGAGGCTCCGGGTCCCGCCGCGGCAATCCAGCCACATCCAGCCTCCCTTCACATCTCCTGTCATAATCCACCTGCAGATAAGAGACCGGGGCCGCGAGACACGCAAACGCCACCATCATGATGGACCGGTATGTAACAAGGAGGGGAGAGACTGGCCGGTCTCTCCCACAGCACGAGGCCGCGACTAATGGCGCCCGCGATCCGGGCGGGAGGGGAGAGCGGGACCACAGCCCCGAGCGGGGAGAGGATGCCTTGATGGGACCCACCACTGGGGAGGTGACGGACAACAGCGAGGGGCAGCCAGAAAGATCTACTGGCGAGACCCTGAAAGGCAGCATAGGCCAGGAGGGAGATGACCAGCCGGGACCGCAGGGTGACAGGAGGCATGAACAGCCTGAAGCAGTGCGGAGAGGAGAAGCACAAACTGCACAGGCAACAGGTGGTTGGCAGTCACAGCAACAAATAGACTATAAAACATTGGCCAAAGAGCTGGCAATTCACATGGCTGAGGAATTTAAAGCAGCTGTAGCTGACATGGTCACAGCCAAGACCAGAGAGCTTAAAACAACAGTGGGAGATCATGCACTTAGAATTAAAGAGACAGAAGCCAGAATCTGCTCTGCTGAAGATAGAATACTACAACTTGAAGATCAGGTGGCGGCCCTACAAAAACGATCCGATTGTGCCTTTTCAAAACTGGAGGATATTGAGAATAGGACAAGGAGGAGCAATCTTAAGATAGTGGGGCTCCCAGAATCTGTTCCAGTGGGTCAGCTTGAAGAAATCTTTGAAGTAGACCTTCCCAAGGCCCTAGGGGTAATGCACAGATGTAAAACGGAACGAACCCACAGAATTGGGCCACCTAAAGAGAACATAACCACTTCAACAGGCGTCTCCAGAAACACACCTCCTACGAGGAATATTAATAACAAACCGAGACACGCCATTGCTAAATTTCTGAACCACAGAGATAAGGAAGAGATCCTCAGAGCTTACAAGGCCAGAAGACACCCTCTGACACTATATGGCCATAAAGTTTTGGTTTTTGCGGACTACTCAGTAGAAGTCTCTCGCCGTAGGAGAGCCTTTAGTGAGGCTTGTTCCATACTCTACAAAAGAAATGTGCGATTCCAGCTAACTTTTCCTGCTACCCTGAGATTCAATTCTAGAGAAGGTGCACCAATGGCTTTCACGGACCCAGGGGAAGCAATGACGGCGATGCTAGAAAACACTCGTTCACTGAGAGCTGTGACACCCACAAGTGTAGCCACAGATAAAATGCCAACGACGTCAGTACCCGATATGGAATCTGAGGAAGATCGGGACTCGGTTAGATCATACAGGCTACGCTCTGCTGCCACGAACGAGAATTCATCATCCAGTAGTGGGACTCCTAAACAACAACGTCAAACAGGAAATCGCTGGCAAAAGAAGAAGTAACACCGTAGAAACTGTCTGCAGACATGGACGTGTTTGAGATCTACCTAAAGAGGTGAAAAAATGGATGCTTTATATCCAGAGGACCAAACTATGTGGCCTTGAGATGACACCGCCCCATCTCTCAACACTACGATGTTCCTGTGAGCCGATGATCCTCGACATTGTTCCTGTCTGCCTCAACGTCCCCCGTCCTTTCCTTTTCTTCCCCCCCCCCCCCCTCTTTTTCTTTTTTTTTTTTTTTTCTTTTCTCTCTCTCTCTCCTTCTCTCTATCTTTTTGCAGTATTTCTGTTCCTGTGTCTGGAGGAGGACTTGAGACATACAGGGATTCGTTTACGCTTCAACCCTCAAGTTTGCACAATATATCATATGTGATCAACTTTATGGATTCTTATTGTTTTTGGGGGGGGGGTGATGGGGAGGGGGGAGATTGGTTAATGGGGCTTTTGGAGTAGGGGGAACAATTATACGTCTTCAGCCAGAAGACCGGGAATACTCATATATATAAAAACTCTAGTTCCGTATTGACTGTAATAGTCAGCATCACCTCAAAGGGTAACGTACCCAAAGTTATTCTTGTTACGATTTTAAATATAGTTATGTAAAGTTGACTACAATCAGAGATAAGGTGGTGGAGTGGATGGAAAATGAAGACCTAGGGAAGATAAGGGCACATACTAAAATGTAAATATATCATTAATAACCAGCTGGTTGCTGTGGCGGATGGGACGTTCGCATATGGGCTGTATTGGAGGGAAGAAGAGAAGTCAACTACCAGTGCAGAAAAGGAGAAGGAGTGAATACAATACCATGTGGGAGAAATTGGCGAAAGAGAGGGTACCTAGAGTCATTATCAACAGTTTAAAAGAATATCAGCATTCTAATTGGGAGTCAATCGCCATTATTGAGATGGAAACGTGGGGAAAAAAGCTAGCAGGGTGTATGGAACACTATTTATCAGAAACTTCGCTTGGTGACAGTCCCGATGGTTAGGTGGGTCTCCTGGAATGTAAAGGGTATGCGCTCCCCGGCGAAGCGCATGATGATTTTGCGGCATCTTAAAAGACTCCGCACAGATATTGCCTTGCTCCAGGAGACCCACTTGACGTCTGAGGACTTTTTTCGACTAAAGAAGTTGTGGGTGGGGGAGGTGTATGGATCCGGAGCGGCTGAGAAGAAAGCGGGTGTTTTAATATTAATTCATAGATCTTTACCACACAAAGTCCTGTCCACACAAGTAGATAACGGGGGTAGGATAATCCAAATGACCATCCAGATCCAGAAAGACATATTTTCTGTATACAATATCTATGCGCCAAATACAAACCAGAAGGTATTCTTTCAGGGTTTGCAAACTAGACTCCTAACTGATGAGGGACACAACAGGATAGTAGGTGGTGATTTCAACATGGTACTATATCCAGAAGAAGATAGGAGACAATCGTCACCTTCGGGAGGAGGAGGTCAGCCACCAATAGGACCGCGCACAGAAAGCTTTCTTGAATCTATTTTTACAGCTGTGACTATGACTGATGCATGGAGAACGATACATCCTCTTGACAGAGAATATACCCACTTTTCCCACCCCCATGGGTCTTGGTCCAGAATAGACATGTTCTTTACTTCTCCTAACGTATTACAAAGACTAACCGAAATCAAAATTGAGGACATGGTGATTTCTGACCATAGCCCATTGGTGCTGGAATCCAAAGACACTTATGAGAAAGGTTCGGATTATTTATGGAGATTTCCAGACACATTTATTAAAGATGAAAATTTTGTTTCCCTCCTTAGAGAATGGTGGTCAACAGACTCAAGAGACAACGAAACCCATCGCTCCGATCATGGCTTATTCTGGGAAGCAGCGAAATCGGTGCTAAGGGGTAATGTAATGGCTTACAGCATGGGGATAAAAATAAAAATAAAAGAACAATTCGTAAAAGCCAGCCTGGGAGTGAGGAACGCCTACTCTAAATATAAAAACACGATGGCTGACCCTGATAGAGAGTCCTGGCAGCAGGCTAAAGAAACATTTGATATGTGGGCAAGACGCAGGGAAGATATATATAAAAGTAGAATGGAACTTAGTCTCCACAAATTCGGTGATAAAGCCGCTAGATTACTGGCACGGCTATCCCGGGGTAAACAGATCTCACCTCCCATCCAAACGATAATAGATAGCCGGGGTAGCACATGGACCAATCCTAAAGATATTAATCAGGCATTGGGAAAATTCTATGCATCCCTATACTCAGATAGAGACACTGAAATACCCGTACAGACAGACTTACTGCATTTGTTTCGTCTGCCCGAATTAACAGAAGAGGATAAACAATTCTTGAACAACCCTGTTACGGTGGAGGAAATAGAGGACGCAATCAAAAACATAAATTCTGGTAAAGCACCTGGTCCTGATGGATACAATGGGGGTTTCTTTAAAGCCCTCAGAGAACAGATCTCCCCTGTGTTACGTGACCTATTTAATTCTATACTCCAGGGTACTCCCATACCTGATAGAATGAATTTGGCTCATATAAAACTCATACCCAAACCAGGAAAGGTACTAACAGACCCGGCGAGCTTTAGACCGATCTCCCTGATAAATCAGGATCTAAAACTTTTTTCCAAAATAATGGCGGACAGACTAGCGACAATTATGCCTAGATTAATACCTCCCCACCAGGCCGGATTTATTAAAGGTAGATCAACCACTACTAATATCAGAAGAACGATGCTACTGATCGATGCCATGGGAATGAAGGTGGGAATGGAGAAAGGGGACCCAGCCGTGATCACACTAGATGCAGAAAAAGCATTTGATAATGTAAAGTGGTCATGGCTGGGTAAAGTTTTGGATTCCATAGGGATGGTGGGGCCTTTCAGGAAATATCTCCAATCCTTGTACACTAACCCAAAGGCATGTGTTAGCACTCCCGGCTACCTGTCCGATACCTTTTTCCTGCAAAAGGGGACGAGACAGGGTTGCCCGCTGTCACCTTTACTTTTTAATTTGGCCATAGAACCCTTGGCTCTCTGTTTAGAAAAAGGCATGATATACGAGGGTTTTAAAGTGGGAACCTGGGAAATTAAACTATCACTTTTTGCAGATGATATTGTTCTCTATGTTCAAAATCCAGAGAGAGACTTACCCCACATATTGAAAAACATTGAAACTTTAGGCAAACAATCGGGCTTTTCCCTAAACAAAGAAAGATGCGAGATCCTGTTTATTAACCCGAAAAGCAGACACTCGCAAAAATCACAATTTTGCGATCTCCCAGTAGCTAAAGAAAGTATTAAATACTTAGGCATCCAATTGGCTAGATGTCCTAACCTGACGTACAAACTTAATTTTACACCAATTCTCTTAAAAATTGAAAAGGAGTTGACAGGTTGGGCTAAGCTGCCACTATCTTTGATGGGAAGATGCCATCTACTCAAAATGATTAGTTTCGCCAGGCTCTTATATCCGCTTCAAACTATCCCCATGCTGTTAAAACATACAGATTTAATCAAACTAAATAAAGCCTTCTCAAAATTCTTATGGAGGGGAAGAAAACCTAGATTGGCTCTTGGTATTCTGATGCAGTCGAGGCAAGAGGGAGGCCTACAGCTCCCAGATGTCCGCGGATACAATTTGGTATGTATCCTACGTAATGTGCTTGACTGGATCAGGGAACCAACAGGTACTCCAATGTGGTATTGGAGGGAGAATTTGCTAAACCCTGGGAACTGTCAGCTTTGCTACACTCACCAATGCCTCATCTACCTAAGACGCTTAAGAACACGGTTATTTATAGAGACACAATAGCAACATGGAAGGGGGTGAGGAAGAATTAAATTTATCTTGGAAAATTTCCAAGATACTCAACCCTTGGAAATGTCCGGCATTTCAGCTGGGTCGTGAGAACCAACTCTTTGCGGCTTGGAGAGAAAGAGGCATTAAAACCTTGGGCGACCTTATAAACACTAGGGAAAGAAGATGGATGACGGAAAGCGAGGTCCTACATACTTATAATCTCCCTCGGTCTCAGGCTATGCAATACCGCCAGATTTACCATTATCTCCTCTCTCAATTACGAGATATCACCGGAGAGATAGATGATAATATGTGGTCCAACCTGATGGGACTGAGCGAGGGAGATGTTTCCATTACCTCTCTTTACGCTAAACTGCAGACAGCTCTGAGCCGACAAAGAGGACTACTCTCTTCGCAAAATGGAAAAAACATATGGAGGACCCTGACCTCGCGCAGAAAATTCTGGAGGGGTGGGGAAACTTCAGGAGATATATACACAATGAGAGGTGGAGAGACTCCCAATTTCGGATTATACATGGGACCATACAGGCATTCAATATACCCTATACTCAACATATCCAGGAACGGTGGGTAGACTGCCCTAAATGTAAATCCCACATGACGGATCTGGAACATGGTCTTTGGTCTTGTCCTGCTTCTCGACTGTTTTGGAATGATGTTGAAAGATGGGCGAGAGGTCTCTGCAAGGGACTAGACAGATTGAATCCGATGATGTGGCTTTTCCACTATCGAGGAGACTTGATAGGGAAGGAACAGCCACACATATTGTTTCACTATATTGCTATCACTGCAAAGAGACTTCTACTGCAGTTTTGGCTTAATGATAGACCGCCTGATCTATCGCAGGTCAAATCCTCATTACGTACTGTCCTCGCAATTGAATCCTTAGATGCGCTACGTAATCCCAGCAAGTTAACATCAAAATTCTTCTATAAATGGAGGTGGTTCATTGAACAAGAATTTTCAGATGCTGAAATTAAGAACCTTATGATACCCCATAGATCTTCAATTTGGTACGCCATGGAAGACCTGGGAGATACATTGGGCAGACTCAAATGCGCAATTTAGAAAAAGACTCCCAGAGCAGACGTGTACAAATAGAATGAACAACTACGATGGCTGCTGTAATGTTATCTAGGAAGGGAGGTGGGTGGGTATAAGGGATGCTATTTGTTTCTAAACTTTAGTTATTATACTGTCATTGAATATACACGAATTTGATAAAATGTGTTATGTTACATTACTGTAAATTTATGATATTTAATGCCTCTTTCATACAAGGTATGTTATTCTACACATATATCTGTTAAACAATAAAAATGATGGTTCAAAAAAAAAAAAAAACCTTTGTACTGCACCACAACTGTTGTTGCACTCAGAGACTGTACACATGTCGCAACCCGAACACTTATCAATATTCATGCTTTTCGTCTAGTTATTCGTCTTTGGCGGCCGTCAGACGCTTCAATATCTTGAACGATATTGTAAGCGATCACGTGCACGCGCGATCGCTTACAATATCGTTCACATCGCTGGTGAGATGTCACACAGACAGACTCACCAGCGATGTGGAGCCGCGATATCGCTTGTAACTATGGTACACATCGGGTTACTAGGCGCCGCGCGGCGCTTGGTAACTATGGTACACGTCGGGTTACTATCTCCCAGCATAGGCTCTGCGCTGGGAGATCGTTCATCGTGGTGTCATACACCACGATGAAGCAGATTGCTACATCGTTCATCGCTAGATATGAGCTCCTGCTCTCATATCTGCGATGTCACGATCAAGCGATTTTATATTGTAAAAGCGCTTGATTTCACGCAGCGATGCACAAACGATATCGCTTAAGCGATCAAAAAGCAGATCATTAAGCGATATCGTTTAAGATATTGCAGCGTGTGACGGCCGCCTTTGTCACGTATAGATATGGCCCTGGGTGACTGGTCCATGCAAGAGAAAATACTGAAAGTTGACTATCTGCCACGTACTGTCTCGGATCACTCACCCATGTCTATTGAAATTAGGGGAAAATCTGCTCAGATGGGAGAAAGACTCCAATGGAGGCTAAACCCATTCTGGTTGCAAATCATAGATAAAGATGATCGATTTGTCCCTGAGTTACAGGAATACCTTGAGTTTAACCGGGGCTCTGCTTCTGGTTTGGTGGTGTGGGACACATTAAAGGCGTACCTGAGGGGCATGTGTATACGGGAAATATCAAGGGCTAAGACGAGAACTAGGGCGCACACAGAGCGTGCCTTGGGGGAGCTTGGGGAGGCGGAAAAGGCTGCCGAAATGGACTTCACTCTTCCCGCCAGGAAGCGTCTGAAACGAGCCCAACAGGCTATGGTTAAAATAACTATGCAGGAGGCGGCCCAAAAGAGACTATTTAAATCCGCGCAATCTTATCAAGAAGCGGAAAGAGTGGGTCATATGCTTTCTGTTATTGCTTCGGCTCAAAGGGGGTCTTCTTTTATAGCTCAGCTCCAGAACTCTGAGGGAAGGGTTGTGGGCGATACACCTGGAATATTGAACGTTCTGAAGATGTTCTATAAAGACCTGTATACGTCTCACACCACGGCCACAATGGAGGATATATTCAGTTTTTTGGAGTCTGCTGGTCTCCCTAAACTGCCCAATCCCATTGGCCTTAGTCTCGATAGACCCATAAGCCTTGAGGAACTGGACGAAGCCCTTGGCTCCATGCCTAATGGCAAAGCACCGGGTATGGATGGGATGCCAGTTGAAATATATAAGAAATATAAGAAGCTGTTGCTTCCGACATTGCTGGACATGTATAATGAGAGTCTAGCTTCTGGTATCCTCCCACCATCCATGAGAGAAGCAACTATTCTACTACTAATAAAAAAAGATAAAGATTCAATGCTACCAGCATCGTATAGGCCTATCTCCCTTCTCACGGTAGATACTAAATTGCTGGCCAAGGTCCTGGCCAATAGATTATCGAAGGTAATTGAATGCTTGATACATTCGGATCAGACAGGCTTCATACCCAGGAAATCAACGGCCCTCAATATCAGGCGTCTGTATTTAAATATGCAGGTGCGGGCGGATAATGCGGGGCGAAGGGTGGTCCTGTCTCTGGATGCTGCCAAGGCCTTCGACATTGTCGAATGGAATTATCTGTGGGCTGTGCTTGAGTACATGGGCTTTGGTCCGGGCTTTATAGGCTGGATCAAACTTCTATATACGGACCCACAAGCCAGAATACGAGCAAATGGCTTAATGTCTGATCCTTTTCACCTGTACAGAGGCACGAGGCAGGGCTGCCCTTTATCCCCGCTCCTGTTTGCCTTGGCGATTGAGCCTTTGGCATCGGCTATACGACGAAATCCGGGTATTGTGGGCTTTAGATATGGATCATCTGAGGAGAAAGTGGCGTTGTACGTGGACGATTTGCTTTTGTTTTTGGCCGACCCTGATGACTCTTTGAAAAACACTATGACACTTCTTGACGACTTTGGGAAGGTATCGGGGCTGGTCATAAACTGGGATAAGTCCGCCGTGCTCGCACTTGATCCAGGGGTGGACATTTCTGTACAAATTCCAGTAGTGGAAAAATTCAAATATCTGGGATTAATGATATCCACTGTCTTGGAGGATTATGAGAGTCTGAACCTGTCTCCGCTGGTGGCCAAAATCAAACAGAAAATTAGAGCCTGGGCCAAGTTGCATTTATCGGTGGTGGGAAGAGTGAATCTATTAAAAATGGTGATTATGCCGCAGCTCTTGTACATCCTCCACAACTCCCCCGTCTGGTTGCCTCTGGGTAGATTCCGCAAAATCAATGCCATATTTAGGGAATTGATATGGTTGAAGGGTGGCGCCAGGATTAAATTGGAACACCTACAGAAGCCTAAGGATGAAGGGGGTCTGGCGCTCCCCAATCCATGGCTATACTTTTTGTCATCTTAGTGCCAGCATTTGGTGGGGGGGATGGAAAGTGATGAGGACAGAATGGGGGGAGGAGGGAGAACCGTCCTTAGATACCTACTGGGTCAGGGCTCGTTATTGACTAGTTTAGAGGCCGGAAAGCTTCGCCCTTTAGCTTCCCGGTTCCCAACTGTAGCCCTTAGTTGAGGGTCTGGAACAAGGTCAAACAGATCAGGAACATAACGGCTTTCACAAAATACTCTCCTATATGGGACAACAGCAATCTGCCGGCAATGTTGTCACTAAAGAGGTTTGCGCAGTGGAGGAGGATTGGCATATGGTGGCTCTCGCAGCTATTGGGGAAAGAAACTTTTAAGTCCTTTGAAGAACTGCAGCAAGAATTCCCTTTGAAATATTGCATGTTTTATCAGTATCTGCAGTTACGGCACACCTATAATATCCAGAATAGAAATTCCCCCATTGTTATCCAACATGATTGTATAGTCAATATCCTCGGTGCCTCATCAACTAGAGGTTTGATCTCATTTATATATAATGGCTTGTCTGGTGCGGTATTGTCGAAACATCCAATGTCAGCGCAGTTGAAGTGGGAGCAGCAATTGGGACCGATTTCAGAAGAGCAGTGGGAACATATTCTCCAAATGGTTCCTTGTTCAACGTTTTTTTTTATTGAATTAGATATAAACTTACAAGGAGGTCATAATAAGTAGCAATACATTAAGATAATCACACATTAGAAGACAAGAGTCAAGTTAACAACTAACAATAAACCATAACCAATTGTGTCATTCTTATAAACACATGCGGTTGGAGGGTGGGTGGTGGGAAAGGAAGGGGGGGGGGGGAAGAAGGGAGGGAAGGAGGGAAAAATACTTTAAAGTTATGCTCAACTAAACTTCGCTCATAGCATATTGAAAGCTAATTCGATCAAGTTTATATTATGGGGGCATCCTGTTGAAAGAAAAACTGGTTCCATGTTAACCACTTGTTACTGTACTTTCCTTGAAGATTGTTCCTCAGAGCGAACGTGTATTCATACACATTGTGAGCTGCAATAGTCCCCAGTATTGTTTCAAACGTTGGTGGATCTGGGTCTTTCCATCGAGCCGCTACACCATTTTTTGAGGCAATCAAAATGTGTATGATGAGCGCTCTGAGCTCAGGTGGTAGTACATTTATTCCTATCAGGAGCAGCGCGAGTTCTGGCGAGAGGTCCAAGTCGATCCCTGTTATGTCGGAGATTAGAAGTTGTATTTTCCCCCAAAATGGGCGCAGGATGGGACAGTCCCAGAATATGTGAGACATTGTGCCAGGTTTTCCGCAGTTCCTCCAGCACAATGGTGATATAGTTTCTGAAAATTTATGGAGTCTTGTAGGGGTGAAATACCACCTAGTCAAGGTTTTGTAGTAAGATTCCAAAAGAACTGAAGATGAGAGACTTTTGTAAACTATTTTGAGTGTATCTTCAATTAGATCAGCAGGGAGAGAGATTTGGAGTTCCTTACTCCATGCACCTATGTTAGAAGCGCTGGAAAATGAAGAATCAAGGTTCCATTCTTTGTAAATAGACTTGAAAGACCAAAAGATGTTCGATTGGTTAAAACGGAAGAGTTGAGTTATGTTTAGCGGGAGATGGAGACTCAGATTATTTTTATTGAGTGTATGTTTTATTTTGTTCCAGTTCCCAACCTCTTCGCTTGGCAAATTAAACTTGGTTCTAAGACTTGCAAAGGATTTGAGTTGCATATTGTCATCAAGTAAGTCTGAGAGAGTATGGATTCCACAATTGGTCCATACACTTACATCTATATCTGCCGATAGAGCTGGTAGGAGGTAAACTGAGATCCAACGTGGAGAAGGTTTATGATTTGTTGCGTATAATTTCGTGGTGAGAGTTCTCCACGAGCGTATGGTAGCCTTTAACGTTGGTTCTTTAGGTAATTTCTTGGTCTTGTCGCATAAATAAGCGAGTAGTGTCCATTGGAGATCTCTCGAGTGATTAAGTGCTTTCTCTATCTCCATCCATCTCGGCTTCTCTTCTTCTCCTCCCCACCAATTTTGGCTAAGTCTGATAAGCGCTGAATTATAGTAAGCTGAGATGTTAGGCACTGCTAGACCTCCGTGTAGTTTACTTTTTTCTAGAATAGAGAGAGAGGTTCTGGGTTTTTTTCCCCCCAAATAAAGTTAGATAATTGAGCTTGAATTTTTTTGCACCAAGCTGAGTTAAGCTGAAGGGGAACTGAACGAAAAATGTAAAGTATTTTGGGCAGTATAAATAATTTGTATGCCTCTATTTTGCCTAACCACGTTAGTTCAGTTTTGGAAATGTTAGCTAAGTCCATTTGAAGAGCTTTATACAGCTTTCCTAGATTTGCATCATATATTTTGGAAGTGGGTTTAGTGACTATGATTCCTAAGTAGTCTAGATACTTTTTATCCCAATCCAGCTCATTGCCCTGTTGGAGGGAGGAAATCATCTGATCTGTGAGGTTATAGCTGAGTACTTGTGTTTTGGCAATGTTGATTTTGTAATGGGAAATCGCAGCAAATTCATTCATGAGTAAGAGAAGGTCCGCATAGACGTCGCCGGATTTGTGAGGGTTAGTATTATATCGTCAGCGAACAAACTGATTTTATATGATTCTCGATTCAGGGAAATACCAGAAATTGACGGGCTAGATCTTACCTTTTCTGCTAATGGCTCAATAAATAAATTGAAAAGGGAGGGCGAGAGGGGGCAGCCTTGTCTTGTGCCATTTGTCAACAAGAAAGGGGCGGACATATGATTATTAGTAAGGAGCCTTGCTGATGGTGTGGTGTATAAAGCTTGAATGGAATTGAATATGGGTCCTGAAAGTCCAAATTTATGCAAAACCTCAAACAGGTATCCCCAGTGGACTCTGTCGAACGCTTTTTCTGCGTCGACAGAGACCACTATCATAGGGGCTTTCGAGAGCTCAGCATACGCTGTCAAGTTTAAGAGTCTTCTTGTCGCATCTGTTGAATTCCTTTTTTGAGTGAATCCAGTCTGATCTTTGTGGATCAAGGTCGGGATCACTTTTTGCATTCTAGAATTAATCGCTTTTGATATAATTTTAATATCTGTGTTCAGGAGGGAGATGGGTCTATAATTAGAAACTAAGTCTTTGTCCCCTTTATTTTTGGGAATAACTGTTATAAGCGCTTGGAGCATCTCATGTGGGATCGGCTGGCTACCATCAGAAAAAGAGTTAATTAGTTTAGTGATGTAAGGGGTGAGTAAATGTTCGCACGCTAAAAAATATTCGTTCTGAAGACCATCGGGTCCTGGGGATTTGTTCTTTTTAAGTTTACGTATAATATCTTTTATTTCCTGCTCAGTATAAGGTTGGTTGAGTTTGTTTAGATCCTCCTCTGAGATCGTAGGAAGCGTGACTGAGTCTAGGAAGGATTTGATATTTTGTGTTGTGGGTTGAGGTTCTGAGCGATCATCGTTGAGGTTGTATAGGCCTTTATAATATTCAACAAAGGCATTAGATATTTCTAATGGGGTTTTTTTAATGTGGTTTTGGTTGTTTTTGATTTGATATATACTGGTTTTTGATCTATGGATTTTGATCAAATTTGCGAAGGTTTTAGATGGTTTATTCATATTTGAGTAGAAATTTGATTTGGATATGCGGGCCAATTTATCATAGTCAGATAAGAGGAGGGATTTAAGTTGTACCCGAAGCTCAAGTAGATCTTTATGTTTGCTTTCAGAGGGGTTAGTTACCATTTCCTCCTCCAACAAGGCAATTTGTCGAGTAAGTTTTTTAGTATTAGCTAACTGAGCTTTTTCTCCAAATGGTTCCTAGGCTGTCTCTCAGTGAACCTAGTAGATATCACAGATCTATGTACTGTATAGGGTTTACAGAACTCCTAAGTGGTTATGCGATGTGGGATTGCGGCAGGACTCGTGCTGTCCTAAGTGCTTGATGGGAGAGGCAGACGTCCTGCATATGTTGTGGACGTGCCCCTGTCTGCAGGTATTCTGGATTATTGTCCTTAACTTTATCCATACGACTACAGGGCAAGAGATCCCTAGAGATCCCGTGGTGTGTATCCTGGGTTGTGTAGAAGATGTACGGGGTGATGAATGTCTCCAGATCACGGTTGCTAGAATGCTATACGTCGCCAGGAAATTAATTGCCACTGCGTGGATCTCAGGTACGGCTCCTACTAGACAAGAGTATATTAACAGACTAAACTACATTTTGTTTAAAGAAAAGTATATTTATTTAAAAAGAGGTAGGCCCGGGTTTTTTGAAAAGTTATGGGGAGGTGGCTTGCACTGTATGATCTACCGACGGTTGAGTTAAATGATAGAACCTAGTGTGTGTTCAGGTTTGAGAAGACTCGTGACGACTTATTTACCTGTGTAAACCCTTTGTAAGTGATTTATTTGTTCTTATTACCAGACCTGGGGGGGGGAGAGGGGGGAGGGCTGGGGAGGAAGGTTTATTATATATGTTATATTATTGCTTTATTTTCCTGTACACAAATGCATATGTACTTCATGTATAATGATTGGTTTTGTAACTCTTGTAAATGAATAAAAACGACCTGATTTAAAAAAAAGAGACTGTACACATACCAGTGGCTGCTTTATTAGAGAAAGTGACATCCTTTCCTCCTAAGCTGACATTTTCTCCACTGCACGCTGACAAAGAGGGGAGAGGTGCACCATAACCAGAAAGATAAAAGGATCTATTGCATTGCACATACAGTGTTGTAAAAATGTCTTCAGAAGAGGAGGATGATACGACTAGAAGCAGCTCATCAGCTTCTGTGGCTCAAGCAATGCCATTGACAATGCCTGATTACCGTATATACGCCGACCCGTGTATAAGCTGACCCCCCTACTTTTGCCCCCAAAACCTGGGAAAATCTATTGACTCGCGTATAAGCCGAGGGTGGACCCCAGCACAGGTATACAGCCCCCAGCAGTGGTATACAGGCCTCAGCAGTATGATATACAGCAGCCCCCAGTGGTATATACAGCAGCTCCCAGTGGTATATACAGCAGCCACAGTGGTATATACAGCAGCCCCATTGGTATATACAGCAGCCCCCAGTGGTATATACAGCAGCCCCAGTGGTATTGCAGCCCCTATATACAGCAGCCCCAGTGGTATTGCAGCCCCAGTGGTATTGCAGCCCCAGTGGTATTGCAGCCCCTATATACAGCAGCCCCAGTGGTATTGCAGCCCCAGTGGTGTATACAGCAGCCCCTATATACAGCAGCCCCAGTGGTATTGCAGCCCCTATATACAGCAGCCCCAGTGGTATTGCAGCCCCTATATACAGCAGCCCCAGTGGTATTGCAGCCCCAGTGATATATACAGCAGCCCCTATATACAGCAGCCCGAGTAGTATTGCAGCCCCAGTGGTATTGCAGCCCCTATATACAGCAGCCCCAGTGGTATTGCAGCCCCAGTGGTGTATACAGCAGCCCCTATATACAGCAGCCCCAGTGGTATTGCAGCCCCTATATACAGCAGCCCCAGTGGTATTGCAGCCCCAGTGGTGTATACAGCAGCCCCTATATACAGCAGCCCCAGTGGTATCGCAGCCCCTATATACAGCAGCCCCAGTGGTATTGCAGCCCCAGTGGTATTGCAGCCCCTATATACAGCAGCCCCAGTGGTATTGCAGCCCCAGTGGTGTATACAGCAGCCCCTATATACAGCAGCCCCAGTGGTATTGCAGCCCCAGTGGTATTGCAGCCCCTATATACAGCAGCCCCAGTGGTATTGCAGCCCCAGTGATGTATGCAGCAGCCCCTATATACAGCAGCCCCAGTAGTATTGCAGCCCCAGTGGTATTGCAGCCCCTATATACAGCAGCCCCACACAAATGCTGGCACACGTCCCCCCTGTTGTAAGGCCCCCCCTGCTGAATACTTACCATCCCTGGTCTTCAGCAGCACCTCCGCGCCGGTCCTCTCTGCTCCGGTCCTCCGTGGTCCCGTCATCTGTGCTCCGTTCCCCGGCTGCATCCGGGGTCCCCGCGCGTCGCAGACGCGATGACGTCATCGCGTCTGCGACCCGGCTGGTCACATGATACAGCCGGGGAACGGAGCACAGATGACGGGACCACGGAGGACCGGAGCAGAGAGGACCGGCGCGGAGGTGCTGCTGAAGACCAGGGATGGTAAGTATTCAGCAGGGGGGGCCTTACAACAGGGGGGATGTGTGCCAGCAGTTTGGGGGGCTTTATGCACAGATATGCACTGCTCCCCCTGGCGCTGATTGACAGGGGGATGCAGTGCATATGTAATGAGCGGCCCCACGTGATGGGGCCGCTCAGTATACAGTATCCCCACCGCCTCCTCCTGCCTCCCCAGCCCGACACAGCCCCTACCCCACTCACCCCTGTATATTGACTCGTGTATAAGCCGAGGGGGGGACTTTTCAGCCCAATTTTTGGGCTGAAAAACTCGGCTTATACACGAGTATATACGGTACTTTGGGACACTCTGGCTCCACAGCTACAGTGGAGAACCCCACACATTAATGGACTTTAAAGAGAAGATGCAGGCAATGTTCAGACTGTACCCAGTGAGTGATGAACAAAATGTGGAGATATTGATTGGTCAGCTAGGGGGCGATGCACTAAGATAAATTACATTTTGGCCTCCGAATGTAAAGGAAACTGCTGAAAAGGTTCTAGACTGGGTAAAAGTGACATTTGAAACAAGAACCCTGTCAGAGTTAAAGATGCGATTCTGTGGGAGAAGACAGAAGTCCCACGAGTCTTTGAGAGAGTTTTACATTTTAAAGGAACAATTTATTGAGGGAGTAATGTCTGAAACTTCCAAGTTACAGTTGAGAATGCTGGCGCTACAATATACTGATAAGGGTTTTCTGAAATTTAAGAGACTGCCATAAAAGTTTTAAGTCCAGGCTCACCTCCAAGACCTGTGCCAATCCCCACACAGTTTGTCGATTTGTATCCAAAGTCCAAGAAATGTTTATACGGGTCTGACTGATCAGGAGCATAATGTATCTGCCAAACCTGTTGTTATTCAGAGTGCTCGCCATTAGGTACAAGACCCTACTGAAGAGCTTGGAGGTCAAGTTGCTGAACTAACCAAAAGCCTTATAATCCTGTGCAAAGAAGTAAAGGAGTTGAAGCACCAACCTAGTCTAGAGGACAATCCTTCCTTTATCCAGAACTTTCCACCCTACAGTCCCCGGAACAACTACTATAGGACAGGGAGGAGACGTACTGAGAAACGAAGATTCCCAAGGTCAGCCGATTTACCGCTGATGCAACCGCAGTGGCCATATAGAAAGAGAGTGCCAGCTTTTAAACTAGAATTTCCTGAGGCCAAGGACCAACCCTCGGGAGGAGAATGATGACCCTGACTGGGTGAACAAGAATTACCACCACTGACCTTAATATTATAGCTAGCAATGGACAACGTATTCCTCAAGTGGGCTACTGCGAAGCTATCTTTAAAGGGAACCAACCACCCCCAATGACCCCCCCAGGCTATGAATATGCTTCCATACACCCAGCACATACATGTGCTGAAAGGTTTTTAGCTAAAAAAAACGGGTTTTTATAAGTAAAGATAATGCTATATAAACTTTATACTGAAACGACGGTTGGGCGTTACCTAGATGCAGTAGAAGCCGAGATTGATCTGTCAGTCTTGTTCCTGTGCACGTAGCTTGCAGTAAAGCACAGCCCTTCGTTCCTCCTCCCAGGCTGGTGCACGGGCTCTCATGCCCGTGCACACGTCAGCAGCTGGAGGCGGGTCCCGAGCGCGCGCTCTCTCACTTCCTGGAATCAGCTGTTCATTCCACCGGGCTGAAGCTATAGGACAGTATGTTTGTTTTCACTGCAGGCGGCCATTGTTGTTATGTGGCAGGGGGCACATACAGGCCATAGTAGCGGTCCAAGGGAGATGTGTAATGGCTATCAGTGTTTACTGCTGGGCATTTTAGGACATGTATATTGCAGTGTCTGGGCTGACATTTTTTGCATTGTATTGCATGTGTTGTGCAGTGCCTTGGCGGACATGCTGTGCATAATAGTACATGTATTGTTCTGTGGCAGGGTGGACATGCTGGGCATAGTAGTACATGTATTGTGGAGTGGCAGGGTGGACATGCTGTGCATAGTAGTACATGTATTGTTCGAGTGGCAGGGTGGACATGCTGGGCATAGTAGTACATGTATTGTGCTGTTGCAGGGTGGACATGCTGTGCGTAGTAGTACATGTATTGTGCTGTTGCAGGGTGGACATGCTGTGCATAGTAGTACATGTATTGTGGAGTGGCAGGGCGGACATGCTGTGCGTAGTAGTACATGTATTGTGCTGTGGCAGGGCGGACATGCTGTGCGTAGTAGTACATGTATTGTGGAGTGGCAGGGCGGACATGCTGTGCGTAGTAGTACATGTATTGTAGAGTGGCAGGGCGGACATGCTGTGCGTAGTAGTACATGTATTGTGCTGTTGCAGGGTGGACATGCTGTGCATAGTAGTACATGTATTGTGCTGTGGCAGGGTGGACATGCTGTGCATAGTAGTACATGTATTGTGGAGTGGCAGGGTGGACATGCTGGGCATAGTAGTAGATGTATTGTGGAGTGGCAGGGCGGACATGCTGTGCGTAGTAGTACATGTATTGTGGAGTGGCAGGGCGGACATGCTGTGCGTAGTAGTACATGTATTGTGCTGTTGAAGGGTGGACATGCTGTGCATTGTATTGCATATGTTGTGCAGTGCCTCGGCGGACATGCTGTGCGTAGTAGTACATGTATTGTGGAGTGGCAGGGCGGACATGCTGTGCGTAGTAGTACATGTATTGTGCTGTTGAAGGGTGGACATGCTGTGCATTGTATTGCATATGTTGTGCAGTGCCTCGGCGGACATGCTGTACGTAGTAGTACATGTATTGTGCTGTTGCAGGGTGGACATGCTGTGCATAGTAGTACATGTATTGTGCTGTGGCAGGGCGGACATGCTGTGCGTTGTAGTACATGTATTGTGGAGTGGCAGGGCGGACATGCTGTGCGTAGTAGTACATGTATTGTGGAGTGGCAGGGCGGACATGCTGTGCGTAGTAGTACATGTATTGTGGAGTGGCAGGGTGGACATGCTGGGCATAGTAGTACATGTATTGTGGAGTGGCAGGGCGGACATGCTGTGCATAGTAGTACATGTATTGTGGAGTGGCAATACAGACATGCTGGGCATAGTAGTACATGTATTGTGGAGTGGCAGGGTGGACATGCTGGGCATAGTAGTACATGTATTGTGTAGTGGCAATGCAGACATGATTGGCATTGTAGTGAATCAATTGTGCATTAGCAGGGCGGAAATGATGGGCATTGTAGTGCAACACTATGTTTTGACAGCAGAGAAAAAGAAGTTTATTACAATGTCAAACAAAGTTTGTGTGAGTGTCCTTACTCCTGGGGCCGTTAGTGACCCTGTGGCGCCCCGCAACGAGTGCGTCACAAGGGAGTATTGCAGCCGCAATATTCTCTTGACAAAGCAGTGCAATAGTTAACTCTGAGATCCAACCCAACATACAACACCTAGAACAGGGACCAATCCTAGGTCCTGGTGGGTGGAGTGTTAGGGTAGTGAAGTAGAACACACAGTAATCTAGATAGTCTGAACAGTAAGAGTCTGGAATCTAGAGCAGAACCTAGAACACAGAACTTGGAGAGGAGCGGGGGCTCCGCACTCCGTGCGGGCCCCTGGACCGTCACCGGTCGGGTGTCAGCACCTGAGGCCTTAACCACCGGGAATGGGCATTTCTACACGGGTTCCCAAAAGACTCCCGTGCCCACAACTCACAGCCGGTTCACTGGTACCGAAGCTGGCAGCAGTTCACCTCTGCCACGCGAACCAGCCCCGTGGAGGATCAGCTTTATAGGAGCACCCCACCACCAGCCAGTTTCCAGTCGTCTAACCAGCGGTGTACCCACTGAGGGACCCAAGGCTCCCCAAAGAATCCAGAACGTACATCATGGATAGGGCATTGAAGCAGCCTCCCCGTACCCGACCTGGTATTCCTGGGCGACGCTGGCAAGAGAAGCTAAGGAGGTAGAAAGGAGGTACACTGCGGATCTCTGAGGAGCACTATCACTGCTAAGTCCACCCGGTCTTCTACTCAACCACTGTAAGCCATGTACTGCCTGCTGGTGACAGTAAAGAACCGTTGCAGAGACTATCTGTGTCCGTGTCTCCTTATGAACTGTCCGTCATTAACTAAAGGTAACCGCAGCTGCCGCACAACATCTTGAGCAGCTCCAGCCCCCGGGGATCACCGCTCAGCCTGTGGGGAGCGTAACATCTTGCTGCTGTCCATCACCCCGGGAGGTTCCGCAGCGTCGGTAGCCCTTACCGAATCTACTCATAGGTGGCGTCACGAAGAAAACAAATTAAAACCCCTTTAATCTGTTCCCGTAAGACGTCCTTAATTTTGATCTGCACTACACCGGGCCCCACTACCGGCAGGCGCGGTCCACCCGTGACAAGGAAGGAGAAGAATCGCCTGTATCAACCGGAGTCCGCCGGCCGCGGTGAGTCAGAAAAATGGCGTCACGAACAGGATACGAGCAGGCCCGTTACCCAACGGGTATATTGTGCTTAAACTGGACTTTATTGTCTACAATTGGACTTTGTTCGTCCCTAAAAGAACTTTCCCGCCTTTACACCATTGGGTCAAGATGGCGCCCAAGATGGCGTTCCCGCCACAAGAAGCCGCCACGTGAAGCCCAGGAGTGAGTCAACCCCCCCCTCATAGTGGGAGGGCTAAAGACAAAAGGCGCCAAACTCTTTGTCCGCCCTGATTGCTCGAATCAACCATGGGGGCGGACCCCAAAGACTTTTCCCACGATTGGACTACAAAAGCCCAGAGGAGATGGGAGTGTCATACATAGACACACAGACGGAATTCTTCACCAGCTCAACCAGAACGTCTTACCGGTTGATCGGGTGTGGTTTCCCTCCAAAGAAGAATGGCCAGCATGAGACTCCAAGACCTGATGCGGGAGGTCGAGGCGGAGGCCAGAGCAGCCATCAGCCAACCGGGTCCGGATCCTGCCCTTACTATAGACGGCAGTCCCGACTTCTGGCTGGAGGCTCTACAAGACCTCCGGGTGCGGTTACTAGAGACAGTGGAATGGACGATCCGTAGCTGGAGCGCGACCCTAGGCAGACGACTACACCATGCGATGCAGCAGAGCCGACCGGGTACAGCTTCTCCAAGCCCAGACGACGTCACCAGCTTCTCGACCGCCTCACCCTCGCCTACCACCTGTCCTGCTCCGTCACCTGAGCCAATAGACTGTGTCATTCCGGTGGAGGCCGCAACTCGACCCGTTCCAGCGACCAACATCGCAACCGATTCCGTTCTTGAGCCGGAGCTCATAACACGCTCCATTGAAGAATTAGATCTCTACCAGGTTCCCACTGAGGAACCCGCGACATGTTTCACCATTACAGAGACAGTCGCTTGTTTCGTCCCCATACCGGAGGCTTCCCTTGCCATTGCCGAGGCCTACCTGGTAACCGGGATTGAAACACCTTTACCTGCGGAAACAGATGAAGAAGCAGGCAGCCTGGAAACCCTGCAGGACGTCCCTACGGAAGGATCCGCAGCACCACCGCCCTGTTGTACAACGGAACAAGCTTCAACATCTCTCATCATCGAGCAGCCTGATGTGGTCATCGAGGAAGAGGTCGGAGAGGATGACGACGAGACCCACAGCACCGCTGAGGATTTCGACACCGGGTTCGCTTGGGGAGACAGCAAGGAACTTCCTTCCGGGCACGCAGCTCGGGTACACTGGTCGGGTGCACTGCCGACACCTTCCCCTGTGCCGTTCCACCGGGTTCCGATACAGACAGCCCGCCAAGTTCAAGCTTCCCGCCAAACCACCAGCTCCATTACTCATCTTTACACCCCGAGCCGCAACGACGGAGATGTACGCCAGAGACGACGAGAGGAGTGGCAAGCCCGAGAACGCGCCAACATGGAGGCCCGTGCCGAGGCTCGCCGCCAGCCGCCGCTGCCTGATGAACTCCGCCGTGAAGGTAGAATTTCCACCTTTAACTTACATACCGGGTGGGGGTTCGCTTGGGAGGTGGGTTTGAATGAGGAGGTGTTTGTGGGGCGCCGGGACGTTGAGTCCAACTTGCCAAGAGGACATCCCGATCGCGACCTATACCGGGGCGATATTATCACCTACGAGCGCTATGCTTGTGCAGATGGGTGGTTTGCTATCCGGGTACGCCATCACCCTCAGAGCCAGTGACTTTAAAACTTGAACTTCATCAATGACTCTGTTCCCGTTAATCACTGACCGTGTGATCTTGCGGCTACAGCCTGGACTCTAGTTAAAGTACAGCCGACGCCCCGCCGAGTCCGCGCAATGTGTTAACCTGTTTCTTTGCTTATATCACCAAAGCATACCTTTACCTGTTTTTCTATTGTAATGAAAGTGTGTCATATATGTATAAAAATGTAAAAACCTCTGTAATGTGAGTAGTTTGACGCTTGGGGACAAGCTGATTTAACCAAGGGGGAGTGTGGCGCCCCGCAACGAGTGCGTCACAAGGGAGTATTGCAGCCGCAATATTCTCTTGACAAAGCAGTGCAATAGTTAACTCTGAGATCCAACCCAACATACAACACCTAGAACAGGGGACCAATCCTAGGTCCTGGTGGGTGGAGTGTTAGGGTAGTGAAGTAGAACACACAGTAATCTAGATAGTCTGAACAGTAAGAGTCTGGAATCTAGAGCAGAACCTAGAACACAGAACTTGGAGAGGAGCGGGGGCTCCGCACTCCGTGCGGGCCCCTGGGCCGTCACCGGTCGGGTGTCAGCACCTGAGGCCTTAACCACCGGGAATGGGCATTTCTACACGGGTTCCCAAAAGACTCCCGTGCCCACAACTCACAGCCGGTTCACTGGTACCGAAGCTGGCAGCAGTTCACCTCTGCCACGCGAACCAGCCCCGTGGAGGATCAGCTTTATAGGAGCACCCCACCACCAGCCAGTTTCCAGTCGTCTAACCAGCGGTGTACCCACTGAGGGACCCAAGGCTCCCCAAAGAATCCAGAACGTACATCATGGATAGGGCATTGAAGCAGCCTCCCCGTACCCGACCTGGTATTCCTGGGCGACGCTGGCAAGAGAAGCTAAGGAGGTAGAAAGGAGGTACACTGCGGATCTCTGAGGAGCACTATCACTGCTAAGTCCACCCGGTCTTCTACTCAACCACTGTAAGCCATGTACTGCCTGCTGGTGACAGTAAAGAACCGTTGCAGAGACTATCTGTGTCCGTGTCTCCTTATGAACTGTCCGTCATTAACTAAAGGTAACCGCAGCTGCCGCACAACATCTTGAGCAGCTCCAGCCCCGGGGATCACCGCTCAGCCTGTGGGGAGCGTAACATCTTGCTGCTGTCCATCACCCCGGAGGTTCCGCAGCGTCGGTAGCCCTTACCGAATCTACTCATAGGTGGCGTCACGAAGAAAACAAATTAAAACCCCTTTAATCTGTTCCCGTAAGACGTCCTTAATTTTGATCTGCACTACACCGGGCCCCACTACCGGCAGGCGCGGTCCACCCGTGACAAGGAAGGAGAAGAATCGCCTGTATCAACCGGAGTCCGCCGGCCGCGGTGAGTCAACCCAATGTACAGTTTGACTTCTGTTCTCAAAAGTAACACCACAACACAAATCAAACATACGTTCTAAGTAATAAATCTATTGACAAATAAAAATGTATGCCAAACAACATACTAAATCCGAGGTGCGCATCGAAGTAATAATACCATTATACATTGACTGCATGGCTGCAAAAAAAAAAAAAAAATCTGGTCCTAAACAATATGGATGTTGGCTCAGTGTTTACCACTGTATATGTTGGCTCAGTGCTTAGCACTGTATGGTGGCTCAGTGGTTAGCACTGTATGGTGCCTCAGTGGTTAGCAGTGTATGGTGGCTCAGTGGTTAGCACTGTATGGTGCCTCAGTGGTTAACACCATATCGTGGCTCTGAGACGCAATGTAACCATGCAAAACTTTGCAAAGCACTGATGTGAGGCGCTTTGACATGTCTTGTCTAGCCGATCCCTGGACACCCTTATTAGATTCCTCATAAAATACATGTACTACTATGCACAGCATGTCCACCCTGCAACAGCACAATACATGTACTACTACGCACAGCATGTCCACCCTGCAACAGCACAATACATGTACTACTATGCCCAGCATGTCCACCCTGCCACTCGAACAATACATGTACTACTATGCACAGCATGTCCACCCTGCCACTCCACAATACATGTACTACTATGCCCAGCATGTCCACCCTGCCACAGAACAATACATGTACTATTATGCACAGCATGTCCGCCAAGGCACTGCACAACACATGCAATACAATGCAAAAAATGTCAGCCCAGACACTGCAATATACATGTCCTAAAATGCCCAGCAGTAAACACTGATAGCCATTACACATCTCCCTTGGACCGCTACTATGGCCTGTATGTGCCCCCTGCCACATAACAACAATGGCCGCCTGCAGTGAAAACAAACATACTGTCCTATAGCTTCAGCCCGGTGGAATGAACAGCTGATTCCAGGAAGTGAGAGAGCGCGCGCTCGGGACCCGCCTCCAGCTGCTGACGTGTGCACGGGCATGAGAGCCCGTGCACCAGCCTGGGAGGAGGAACGAAGGGCTGTGCTTTACTGCAAGCTACGTGCACAGGAACAAGACTGACAGATCAATCTCGGCTTCTACTGCATCTAGGTAACGCCCAACCGTCGTTTCAGTATAAAGTTTATATAGCATTATCTTTACTTATAAAAACCCGTTTTTTTAGCTAAAAACCTTTCAGCACATGTATGTGCTGGGTGTATGGAAGCATATTCATAGCCTGGGGGGGTCATTGGGGGTGGTTGGTTCCCTTTAATGAAACTTGTATACACTTGTCTGTAATGGTATTTTTCAATAAATTGATGATATATTTTTTCACTGATATTTTGGCCTGATCCCAGTTGGTTCATACACATTACTACTTTTTTTCGTTTACACTTTGAGAGTATCCTGAATGATCCCCTGCCAACATGCTGTCAAGTAATGTTTCAATTTGTGGGTGACAGCCCACACTAGTGCAAGGAATTCTAACCTAAATGAACTATTGACCTGGGAGTAGAATATGGTGCATACACTGCACTGTCAGGGATCAGTCTCCAATAATAGTTAAAATGTGAAAGTGATTCTTTTATTACACGTTTCAGAGCAATAACCTGCTCCTTCTTCAGATAAAACCACAATAGAAATACATGTAAAGAAACAGCCCATATACAGTTAGGGCCAGAAATATTTGGACAGTGACACCATTTTGGCGAGTTGGGCTCTGCATGCCACCACATTGGATTTGAAATGAAACCTGTACAACAGAATTCAAGTGCAGATTGTAACGTTTAATTTGAAGGGTTGAACAAAAATATCTGATAGAAAATGTAGGAATTGTACACATTTCTTTACAAACACTCCACATTTTAGGAGGTCAAAAGTAATTGGACAAATAAACATAACCCAAACAAAATATTTTTATTTTCAATATTTTGTTGCGAATCCTTTGGAGGCAATCACTGCCTTAGGTCTGGAACCCATGGACATCACCAAACGCTGGGTTTCCTCCTTCTTAATGCTTTGCCAGGCCTTTACAGCCGCAGCCTTCAGGTCTTGCTTGTTTGTGGGTCTTTCCGTCTTAAGTCTGGATTTCAGCATGTGAAATGCATGCTCAATTGGGTTAAGATCTGGTGATTGACTTGGCCATTGCAGAAGGTTTCACTTTTTTGCACTCATGAACTCCTGGGTAGCTTTGGCTGCATGCTTGGGGTCATTGTCCATCTGTACTATGAAGCGCCGTCCAATCAACTTTGCAGCATTTGGCTGAATCTGGGCTGAAAGTATATCCCGTACACTTCAGAATTCATCCGGCTACTCTTGCCTGCTGTTATGTCATCAATAAACACAAGTGACCCAGTGCCATTGAAAGCCATGCATGCCCATGCCATCACGTTGCCTCCACCATGTTTTACAGAGGATGTGGTGTGCCTTGGATCATGTGCCATTCCCTTTCTTCTCCAAACTTTTTTCTTCCCATCATTCTGGTACAGGTTGATCTTTGTCTCATCTGTCCATAGAATACTTTTCCAGAACTGAGCTGGCTTCTTGAGGTGTTTTTCAGCAAATTTAACTCTGGCCTGTCTATTTTTGGAATTGATGAATGGTTTGCATCTAGATGTGAACCCTTTGTATTTACTGTCATGGAGTCTTCTCTTTACTGTTGACTTAGAGACAGATACACCTACTTCACTGAGAGTGTTCTGGACTTCAGTTGATGTTGTGAACGAGTTCTTCTTCACCAAATAAAGTATGCGGCGATCATCCACCACTGTTGTCATCCGTGGACGCCCAGGCCTTTTAGATTTCCCAAGCTCACCAGTCAATTCCTTTTTTCTCAGAATGTACCCAACTGTTGATTATGCTACTCCAAGCATGTCTGCTATCTCTCTGATGGATTTTTTCTTTTTTTTCAGCCTCAGGATGTTCTGCTTCACCTCAAGTGAGAGTTCCTTTGACCGCATGTTGTCTGGTCACAGCAACAGCTTCCAAATGCAAAACCACACACCTGGAATCCACCCCTGACCTTTTAACTACTTCATTGATTACAGGTTAACGAGGGAGACGCCTTCAGAGTTAATTGCAGCCCTTAGAGTCCATTGTCCAATTACTTTTGGTCCCTTGAAAAAGAGGAGGCTATGCATTACAGAGCTATGATTCCTAAACCCTTTCTCCGATTTGGATGTGGAAACTCTCATATTGCAGCTGGGAGTGTGCACTTTCAGCCCATATTATATATATAATTGTATTTCTGAACATGTTTTTATAAACAGCTAAAATAACAAAACTTGTGTCACTGTCCAAATATTTCTGGCCCTAACTGTATATTATTCCAATCATGAGGTCACAGACTTCCCATAAGAAAAAAGCTGCGAACCTCAAATCACCTGACATACAAAATATCTTTAGCGAAAAAAATAAAATGAAATATCCTAAAAAGGAAATGTGAATGACATGATCTTATTTGTGTCAAAAAATTGTGAAATTTATATCTTATATCTTGTTTCAGAAAAGAAAGGAAAGACAAGACAAAAATAAAAAAAAGATTTTTATTCTTTTTTTCTTCTTTCTTTTTTTTTCCTTTGTTTTTTTCTTATTTTTTTCTTTTTTCATTTTTTATTTATTGTTCTTTTTTCTTTTTTACTTTTTTTTTGTTTTTCTTTTTTCCCTTTTTTGTTTTTTTTCTCCTCTTTTTTGTTTTTTCTGTATTGTTCTTTTTTTCTTGTTTTTTCTTTTTTTTCTTTATTGTTCTTTTTTTTGTTTTTTTTCTATATTATTCTTTTTTGTGCCACCCCTATGAGATGTTTGCCACAGGAACACCTGGTGCAGGGAGGGATTTCCACATCAGGTAAACTTACACATGCAACACCTTCCACCCCAGACCTGAAGGGGAAGTTCTATTTGCTGACTTCAGGCAAGGTCCCCTATAAATTCAGGCCCAGGGAGGAGTTAGGCAGTCCAGTACGGAGCAGTACTGAGGAAGACACCTGGTGAACGGAGCTGCTCTAGGCCCGTACCAGAGGGAAGCTTAGCCAGTGTAAGGGACCCAAGAATGAGGGTCGGAGGCAAGGCGAGGAACAAAAAGTGGGGGCAGATGAACCATATAGGTTCACCCCAGGAAAACACCAAAGCAACCCGGACGCCGGAGTCCGAGTCTGCACTAGTCCAGTTAGCCCAGCAGAGAACACTGGAGGACCAAGGAGACTTCAGTCCCCTGGCAGCACTTGTAGCACAGCACCACACAGAACCAGGGACCGCAGAGGAGACAGCAGTGCCCAAGAAGGGTCACCTTGCCTGCTATACAAGTGAGGAACACGAGGGAGGTCCGGTCAGGATTCAGACAGGCCAGGACTTAAGGTACACACACAGAGCACAGAGCAGGCCTCATAACTCATTGGGTGTGGAAATCCTGAACTGCCACCCGACCACCTGGACTGTACCCTGGATATAACCTTGCTCTTCACATCAGTAAAAGGTAAAGAAACGAAACAACTTCAGTGTGTGTGTCCATTATTGAGGCTCAGATCCTGCCCTCCTATAGACTGTGTGCCAGCACCTCTACCCGCAGAGCCGCCTCTTTGTGTGAGTTCTCCATTTTTCCATTACTGCCCCAGGGATCCCGCGCCACCTACGTGGAACGTTACCAACTAGCTGCCTCATGACCATCCCTGGAGGTCTCAGCAGCGTCGGTATCATTACCGGATACTGTGGGTGGCGTCAAGATACACTTTTAATTTTATTTTTCCCCTTTTTCAGCGACCACCAGGGCCACGGGCCCGGGCACAGGCCACCCATGACATCCCCGTGAACTACAATGCCCCGGACCGAGTCCACAAGGCCCTGGGGCGGGTCAGCTTTTTCTTGTTTTTTTTCATTTTTTTCTTTATTGTTTTTTTTTTTCCTTTCTTTTTCCTTTTTTTTCTGATACAAGATAAAAATGTCACAATATTTCAACACAAATAAGGTCATGTCATTCACATTTGCTTTTTAGGATGTTACATTTAATTTTTTTTACAAAAGAGATATTTTGTATGTCAGCTGATTTGAGGTTTGCAGCTTTTTTCTTATGGGAAGTCTGTGACCTCATGATTGGAATAATATATATATGGGCTGTTTCTTTACATGTATTTGTATTGTGGTTTTATCTGAAGAAGGAGCAGGTTATTGCTCTGAAACGTGTAATAAAAGAATATTTGCATTTTTACTATTATTAGAGACTGATCCCTGACAGCGCAGCGTATGCACCATATTCTACTACTGGTTCAATATTTCTCATCATAGTGGCTGCAGCGGTCGTGGATAAACGCAATTAAAGTTGGTTGTGGCTCTCTTCCAGGTGAGCCGCAAATCACTAAAAATCACCTTATCTTCTTAACGTTAAGACCCTATTTGCGCTTTTTTCTCTTCCAGCCTGGTTTTATTCAACTTTAATGGACTGTAATTCTCATCATTTCTTCCAGTTGGTCGGGGGGATCTGCTGGCATAGGCAATGACTCTTTCTTATCTTGGATTTGGGATAGTACTGCACCTTATCCCATGTGGGTGGCATCTGTATACAGGTGGAAGGGCATGTTGTAATCTGGATAGGCAAGGCCTGGGGCATTGGTTAACTTCATCTTAATTTCCTTTAAGGCCTGTTCTAGCTCTGTGAGAAGTGAGCTGCTGATTTGATTACAGACGATTCTTCTATTCTTGGCAGGGGGTACACATCTATGTGGGTAATGTTATTGAGCTTGCAATAATCCACACACAAACAAATAGTCCCATCCTTCTTTGTAAGGAGCACAATTGGCACAGCCCAAGGACTGTGACTGTCCGTAATCACATCAGCATCTCTCATTTCTTGTATCATCTTCATAACTGGCTGGTACATGGATGGAGGTATAGGTCTGCACCTGTCTTTAATTGGAGGATGAGAACCAGTGGGGAAGGAATGTTTGATCGTACTGACTCCCAAAGTCAAAGGCAAACTTACTGAATATATCTTGGTACTCTTGGGCAACTCATAGTGCTCCATCCTTTTGCGTGAGGGGGATCTCTTCAGTATCAATGTTGAGCTCTTGCCACCATCCCTTCTTAGTTTCTGGGCTTGTAGAATTTTCCACTTGGGTAGAACATTGAGACACTTGGAGGATATCTTGATAATTGAGCCTACTCACTTTTGCTACAGTAGTATATTTGCGCAGGGTCACAGCTTGGTCTCCGCAGTTTATAAGATGCTCCGGGTTATGATAGCCAGACTTCTTGCTGCTACAATGACTGTATCATCTTTGTATTCCATTGGTTCCATAAGGACTTCATAGTTCTAACCTTGTAGACCCATCTTAGTTTTGCATCACACCATAGTTTCTGTACGAGGTTGCAGGACTACAGACCTGGAGTCCATAATCCTGATAGGGCCAATTTCCACTCTGGAATTAGTGAATTTCTGATGACTAATGAGAAGGCAAAGTGTTTTCTGAATAGAGGCCTTGGTCAGGTAACTCAGCTCTGCCAGCTTTAAAGATAGCTTCGCAGTAGCCCACTTGAGGAATAGGTTGTCCATTGCTAGCTATAATATTAAGGTCAGTGGTGGTAATTTTTGTTCACCCAGTCAGGGTCATCATTCTCTTCCCGAGGGTTGGTCCTTGGCCTCAGGAAATTCTAGTTTAAAAGCTGGCACTCTCTTTCTATATGGCCACTGCGGTTGCATCTGCGGTAAATTGGCTGACCTTGGGAATCTAATTTCTCAGTACGTCTCCTTCCTGTCCTATAGTAGTTGTTCCGGGGACTGGAGGGTGGAATGTTCTGGATAAAGGAAGGATGGTCCTCCAGACTAGGTTGGTGCTTCAACTCCTTTACTTCTTTGCACAGTATTGTAAGGTTTTTGGTTAGTTCAGCAACTTAACCTCAAAGCTCTTCAGTAGGGTCTTGTACCGGCTGGCGAGCACTCTGAATAACAACAGGTTTGGCAGATACATTATGCTCCTGATCAGTCAGACCAGTATAACCATTTCTTGGACTTTGATACAAATCAACAAACTGTGTGGGGATTGGCACAGGTCTTGGTGGTGAGTCTGGACTTAAAACTTTTATGGCAGTCTCTTAAATTTCAGAAAACCCTTATCAGTATATTGTAGCGCCAGCATTCTCAACTGTAACTTGGAAGTTTCAGACATTACTCCCTCAATAAATTGTTCCTTTAAAATGTAAAACTCTCTCAAAGACTCGTGGGACTTCTGTCTTCTCCCACAGAATCGCATCTTTAACTCTGACAGGTTTCTTGTTTCAGATGTCACTTTTACCCAGTCTAGAACCTTTTCAGCAGTTTCCTTTACATTCGGAGGCCAAAATGTAATTTATCTTAGTGCATCGCCCCCTAGCTGACCAATCAATATCTCCACCTTTTGTTCATCACTCACTGGATACAGTCTGAACATTGCCTGCATCTTCTCTTTAAAGTCCATTAATGTGTGGTGTTCTCTACTGTAGCTGTGGAGCCAGAGTGTCCCAAAGTAATCAGGCATTGTCAATGGCATTGCTTGAGCCACAGAAGCTGATGAGCTGCTTCTAGTCGTATCATCCTCCTCTCCTGAAGACATTTTTACAACACTGTATGTGCAATGCAATAGATTCTTTTAACCTTCCGGCTATGGTGCACCTCTCCACTCTTTGTCAGCGTGCAGTGGGGAAAATTTCAGCTTAGGAGGAAAGGATGTCACTTTCTCTAATAAAGCAGCCACTGGTATGTGTACAGTCTCTGAGTGCAACAACAGCTGTGGTGCAGTACAAAGTTTTTAAAGCAGTAAAGCAAGACTTTTTGTTAGGTAACTTTTCTCATCAATTCCTTCAATATCAACAGCACATTTTAAGTCTCTCTTCAATGCATATAAATCCAATAGAGTTTTTTACCAGGCTATTTGCGCTCCCAGAGGTCTGTGATCCACAGCTTCTTATAATTTCATAAAGAGTTTTTTATTATTTCATAAGAATAGCACATACAACGCGTTTCGACAGTAAAATATGTCTTCCTCAGGTATATTGACACTACAATATACCTGAGGAAGACATATTTTACTGTCGAAACGCGTTGTATGTGCTATTCTTATGAAATAATAAAAAACTCTTTATGAAATTATAAGAAGCTGTGGATCACAGACCTCTGGGAGCGCAAATAGCCTGGTAAAAAACTCTATTGGATCCATATTCCTATGGTAACTCAGTCTGAGCTACTTACTAGCTACCAGGGATTTGCAGCATACCGACTACTGAGGAAATCTACGCCTGGATACCTAATGGTCCCTAGTGACCGATACGCAAGTGAACAAGACCTAAAAAAGGTGAGTGCCATCCACATCCACCTACGATCTGATTATACATTTACATTTAGATCGGTGCGCTTTCTTCCTTTCCTTTCCTTCTACCAGAAACTTCAATGCATATAAGGCACAGAGGTAGCGTACTGTGACGCCAATTCGTGGTAACGGCCTGTAACGTGGCCTCACCGTAGTTGAGCTTATTGTCACGGTGGATCCCCTTCAAATTGCACACACACAAACTCCTCCAATAAAAGGGAATATAACAGCGGGATATAGTCCTTGGAACAGTGGCTGCGCCTAGGAGAATCTGATGGTGGTGATAGTTGTTTGTGCAGTTAATCTTCAATCATGAAGGAACAAATATCGCTTGGAAATGAACAGTCTCTTTACTGGTAATTTCAAGATGAAGGACTATTAACACAGGGTAGTTAGAAGCTGCTCAGATTTTGCATTTGCAGTTAGAGTTTGCAGACAGGTAGACATCTGAAGGGGATATGTTCCTAATCAAATCCAATTTCTAGTTCCAACACGTTTCTGCTGATAATCCTATATTCCTTTCTTTCTAGGAGAAAAACAGTCTCTTCACATGGCAGCTATCAGCTCTTTCCCATTCCTCTCCTCCCCCGACTCACTATTCCACTCTGTAGCTGGGGTTTGTCCCTTCCCCTGCATGTGACTCTTACAGCTGCAGTCATTACCTGATTCGGCATGATAACCAGAGCTTGCTCAAGCCCCCTGCAAAGGGAGGGGGGTTATTAACCCTTTCAGTGCTGCTGGTCTCACAATATGCAATATACACAGAAATCACAGTATTTGCATGAAACACTATTCTGGTATCCCATGGGGATGGCCGCTTTGTGGGATAGCACAATAGGTCATGATGGGATTATTAACTAGATATTAAACACCTTATTTCCCTGGTGCTCATAGCTTCACAATGAGTTGTTTTGGAAGAGGGGAAAAGTTTAATTACAGTCAGCGGTAGTCAGCGGTAAATAGAATAATTTTACATAGCAAAGCAATATAGCTTTAATTGCTATGATTTAAAATCTATTTAAAAAAAACTGGCCTCCTCCACCC